>JAVRBK010000200.1:0-18904 GCA_036250285.1 Pyrocoelia pectoralis | reverse complement strand
ATCGTGTGAAATGCAATACTATCTCTACAGAATATTATTTTATGTATTCTCTAAACGACTGGATAAGGGATAAAACGTATGCATGTATGTAAACTAACAATCCGTCCTATTTTAGTGTATTCAAATTCCAGAGTGTACAGAGCGTTGTAACCGAACATTTCACTAACAACAAAAATTGTCATTTATGCGGTTTACTCTGCTTCTTTTCAGTTACAAAGCGAAAAGCTCATTATATAGACAAAAGCAACGTTGCTTCATGTTTAAACTTGCCTCCAATTTCAACTAAATCAAAGATACGAACAGTGCTCTATAATAGACCTTCTCTGATCAACTTCTAATTACAGAACACTAGTAGAGGGTTCTATTAAGCTCGCTTTCTATAACATGTTAACATAGGAATCAAATGATACGGCAATTAGTGTCATTTGCATATTAATATAATTATATCATAATCACTGTCACATGATCACTTTCTTTTTTAAACCCTTCTCTGAGATGAAGGAACTTTACGCCTCGAACAGTTATGTACATTTAGCAGGTTATTGCGGTGTAACACACCACAATGTAGAACATTTCCCTTTCAAATTATGTAAGGAAAACCTCCACTTGAAATTGAAATACCAAAACTGATTGTAAGAAAGAGGTTAAAGTATCAAAGGAAATTGTTACGAAATGTTGTTTGATGACAGTGAAGGACTTTGTTTGAGCTTTCACATGTCAGGCACGCCTTGCGAGTTTTATAATTCAACGTAATATTATGTCGTTTCTCATTTATGTTTGAAGCAATATTCTCGCTTTATTTGCTGTAAAATAGCCGTAAAGGATGTCAATTTACCTTGCAACTTTGAACGCCACCGGCGCCCCAGTAAAAAGAATCGTAAATTATTCACAAGAAAGTGTAAAATTTCACAAGTAGTGGAAGCGTTCTCGATTCGATAGCACTCTACTACAAATTGCGTTTTGAAACTAGAATGTTACATGGACAGGAGGGAAATGTCAATAAATTTAAATCAAGGAGTTGTTAGTGTCAGCCGAAAACAAGAGGAAATAAATGTATAGTTTCCGTTTAACTGTGAATTTATGGGACCTAAATTTCGTTATTAAAGTGATTTTTTGGTTACATTGCAATATGGCCAATCGCGCACTTTATTCCACTTCATATATATGCAGTAATGTGTTTCCTCGGGTGGAAGTAAGTAAATTATGTTTCCTTGAGGAACATCGATTACCTAAGTAAAAAGGAAAAATTATAAATGTGAAATAGTGTTTGCTTCCAAGCGGTAGCATAAATCCACTAAAGTATGTTAGGGTCCCAAGGCATGATGATACCACATGTCATGATACCTTCTTCAGATTCAAAACTATTTCGCAGATAGAGGTGAGGGATGCCTTACTTAAACTAAAAAATAGTAGTTGTAATGACGTATATGGTATGAATTCACGTGCTGTCAAGCGGAATATCAGTGCACTGGTTAAACCATTAACTACTGTCTGTAATTCAATAGTTAGTTCAGGGTCATTTCCGGATTTACTGAAGGTTGCGGTAGTTATACCTATTCCGAAGAAAGGGTCTCAGGACATCCTAAATAATTACAGGCCGATATCGATAGTTCCCATTTTCGCTAAAAATAATAGAAACTATACTGTACAGGCAAATGATGAAGTATTTCGAAGACAACAATTTTTTTTACGAAAACAGTATGGCTTTCGGAAAGGACGCGGCACTGAGAATGCCATCATGGATTTCACCAATAGCACTCTAACGGCTTTTGAGAATAAGCAGCACACGGTGGCAGTTTTCCTGGATCTAACTAAAGCTTTTGACTGTGTCGATCATGTAACTTTAATCAGGAAGCTGCGAGTTGCGTTCAATTTTCACCCACTTAGCTGCTCGTTAATTTCGAGCTATTTAAATAAAAGGGTCCAATGTGTGCGGGCAAATAACCAGGTCTCAAAGAAATTACAGGTCACTAATGGGGTACCTCAAGGATCTATTTTGGGACCGTTGCTATTTCTTGCCTATATTAACGATATGCCACGTTGTCTGCCAGCGAGTGTGTCCTGCCTAATGTATGCGGATGATGCGACACTCATCTCCTCGAATTCTGATGTCGACTTGGCAGTAGCCAATGCGAATGAAGCTGTAGAGGAAGTCAGTAAATGGTGTTTGGCCAATAAACTCAAACTCAACTCGACTAAGACTGCCGTAATGCACTTCACGTTTTCTAGAACGGTGACCTACTCAGCACTGAGCCCGGTTCCTTGTGCCAAATTTCTGGGCTGCATTATTGACTCACGTAAATTATAAACTGCACTGCGAGGCTCTAGCTAAAAGAATCAGTCAAGCGATCTTTCTACTAAGAAGACTTACTAATAATGTCTCCTTCAGCACCTCCAAAATCGCGTATTACGGCCTAATCCAAAGTTCTTTGAAGTACGCAATCTTGGCGTGGGGGCAGTGCCCTCTTGGGCTAAGATCTTTAAGCTGCAGAGGAAGGCGGTACGTGTGCTGGCTGGATTAAATTTTCGCGCTGACTGTCGGGACGCCTTCATTCAGCACGAATTGTTAACGTTCCCGGCACTGTTCATTCTTGAAGCAGTCTGTTATGTAAAAAAGCATTTTTCCACTTTCGCTAAACAACAAGACCAGCATGACTACAACACACGTCACAGATCCAATGTACAGATTAAGTACTGCCGACTTGCTGTCTCCCAGAAAGGAGCTCTTTACAAGCGCAATCGCTCTTTAATTGCATTCCTGTGGCCGTTAGGGACCTTCCTATAATAAACTTCAGGAAGGTAATGAAACATTATTTACTCGAAAAAGCATTCTACTCATGTAAGGAATTTGCGGAGGTCATTAAGAAAGATTTTGTGATATAGTGGTAGTGTTTTTGTATTGTGTTTTGATTTTTGTATTATGTACTTGTAATTTGTAACCTATGACTAATGTAAGTGCTTTGCACGTTAACAGGCTGAAATAATAAATAAAAAATAAATAAAAATAAAATAAAATAAAAAATAGGTAATTTCCCTATTGGCAAGAAATGTAGCATTTGCATACTCATTGGGGACTTTTTGAAGCAACGTTATAAACGCAATTACAACTACAAAGAGACACAATTTTAATTAAACAGTAGGTATAAATACTTCGTATTTCTTTCTTTACCTTTCTTACCATTTATGACATAATATGAAGAAGTAGGTACCTACTTCCATAATTTCCATCGCAAAGAGTGTTGTACTCTCCCTAGCAAAAGGCACACGCACATCTGCTTGTTTGGTTTACCTTATCTAAAAAGTACCCCCCCCCCCAAACGAATAAGCGTAAGTTTTCCCTTGACAGCTCTGTGCAGAACGCGTTGAGCGGAGGGATGGTGCGTTGAAGGCCACTTTCGCGCAGAAGAAGAGTTTATATTTCACGATCGAGAATTTGTTTAGTGTTTGGTGAGAAAAGTGCTTCGAGCAAATTCCCGTACCAACTGCTTTAGAGCCAGAACAGAGGCTTCCACGGCCATAGTCAGTAAGATGACACCATTTCAAAGTTGAGAAAGTCCACGTTTCCACCACTTTTGTAAGGGCCTTCATCAGATGAGAAGCAAAGCAAAAATAAAGACAACAATCAATGCACTTTATAAATTTTTATTTGTGTTTGTTTCTTGCCCTGATGAAGTCCCTTACGAAAGTGGGGCGAAACGTTGACTTTTCAATATTGAAACGATCTTACCCCGGAAGTCGTCTTTGTCTTGCTTTAGAGCCAGCCGTAAAAATCGATGTATCAAGTTGGGACGTTACTTCCATACATCGAATAGCAATAGTTCCTCCAAATGTTCTACCTAAATGCCTCCAATGTACGGAAGTCCTTTGCCATAAGTCATTTAAGCCATTTACGATGCGTGTAAAGGTTGTCCGTATTGCACCAGTTCGCGATAGACATACTAACTTTTGCACATGATTGAGAAGTATTATAGTTGCGGAGTCAGGTTCCAACCCACCTCAGTAACAAAAGTTTTTGGAGATGAATCTCCGATCACGCGACGATATTGAAGAAACCTTTGTTTGCTAATAATACACTACAGAAAGGGTGCAGGTGTGCCAGTAAAAAAACCTGGCGTCATAGAAGGGTACTAATCAGCAAATGCAGAAGCAGCAAAATGAAACTGTACATTTTGTCTCATCCACATACATACAGGCTTATACACAGTGTCCAGTGTAAAATAATGTACATGGGGATATTCGATGGGCGCAATCTTCTACGATTTCGTAGGATCTAGAGTAGATTTGATTTTTGAGGTGACTCCATACAAAAAAATCAAGAGCTGTTATTGTTGTGACTTTGAAAATATGATTTTAAGATTTAAGAATAAGGAGGGCCTTGATAGTTTATTTTTGGTTGCACTTCAGTTGTTAAAATAATTTATCCCAAATTTTTCAGAATTGGCAGCCCCTTTAAATGCGCTTCGCAAAAAAGATGTAAAATTTGTTTGGGGTCCAGCGCAACAAGAGACATTCGATGCCTTAAGGTCTTGTATAATTAACTCTGTAAGATTTGTCCATTTTGATCCATCCCTTCCAATCATTTTGGCAATAGATGCGAGTCGTTATGGGATTGGTGCAGTCTTGTCTCATCGATTTCCTGATGGATCAGAAAGGCCTATTGCATTTGCATCAAAAACATTAACTAGTGCGGAATTAGTTTATCCGCAAATCCTTAAAGAGGGTTTGTCACTTGTTTTTGGAGTCTCGAAATTTCATCAATTTTTATACACCTTACCAAAGCCTTTTGAGTTACAAACTGACCACAAGCCTTTGCTTGCAATTTTTGCTCCAGACAAGAAATTACCAGTCAGGTCAGTTGAGAGACTTCAACGTTGGGCCATAACTTTAATGGCTTATAATTTTAAAATTGTTTACCGGCCAACTAAAAGTCATGCTAATGCAGATGCATTATCTCGATTACCTATGGGCCCAGACCTTAGTTTTGATCACTTAGAAGCTTCTAATCAAGTCAGGGAACAATTGGAAGACACTTTGTTAGATTTTCCAATCAACTCCGATTTAATCGCAAAAGAAACGGGCAAAGATAAGCTTCTGGACGGAATTCGAAAATTAATTGGAAACGGATTGGCCTCGATCTCTGTCCCACAAAGATATTTTATTAAAGCCTTATTTTGAAAAGCGATTTGGGCCACAATTTGTCTCGAAAGAATTCACAAAATTTTGTACAGATCGCGGAATCGATCATCTTACAACAGCGCCATTTCACCCTGCATCAAATGGAGAAGCCGAACGGTTTGTAAGAACTTTTAAAGAGTCCATGATTAAGACTTGCTGGGGAGGAAAAGTATCGAAAACTTATGCCTTGGACAAATTCCTTTTTGCTTACCGCACAACGGCTAATCCGAAGACTCGTAAATCACCATCCGAATTGTTACACGGAAGAAAACCTCGAACTCAGTTGTCAATCATGAAACCTATTGAGCACAGCTCATCGCAAAGTAAACATACAGCAAAACTTGAAGTCAATGATCGTGTTTACTGCAAAAATTATTCAAGTCCAGGTGATCGTTGGTTACTAGGAACTATCATGGAAACTCTTGGACAAATGATGTACAAAGTCAAAGCTGACAAGGGTTGGATTATGTGCCGTCATCAAAATCAAATTAGAAAGTCTGTTCATACTTCAACCATCAAAGAAAAGAACTCCGGTTGACAATTTCTTGATTATTCCATTTACTCCTCAAGAAAAGCAATCAGTTTTAATTCCAGCAACTCCAGCTCCAGCAATTCCAGCTCCAGAAACTCCAGCTCTAGCAACTCAAGCTCCAGCAGAGCAAACTCCTCAAGCAGAAGCCCTGACTCAACAAACAATTCAAAGTTTTGAACAACAGTCACTTCGACGATCAACTCGTCCTCATCGAGCACCAGATCGTTTTTCTCCCATAATTTCCAAACTTAGGGTGGAGGAATGTTGTGATTTTGAAAATATGATTTTAAAATTTAAGAATAAGGAGGGCCTTGATAGTTTATTTTTGGTTGCACTTCAGTTGTTAAAATAATTTGTCTCTAATAAATGTGATTTCATTCTCTAAATATTACTTCAAGATTTATAATAATTAAGTCAGTCTGATACATTAATTATATGAAGATATAACAGTTACATTCAGGGATCGCCCAATGTGGGGGGAGAACCGTCTTGTTGAAAAAACATGTTTTGCAGGGTAGCTAGTGGAAGTTCCATAATTTCTTCCACTATGTTAGTTTGTAAGAGGTTCAAATATCTCTCGCAATTTAAGTTTTCATTGAAAAATTGCCCACCTAATTCTTTCGTTTCTTCAAGAAATGTTTAAAAAAGTTCAAAATTACCGTAACATTTTCTAAAGATAACGTAAAAGGACCACTTGACCCTGTTTCTCGTGAGAACTACCCGGCACGTTATAATGACTGTATGGCTCTCAGCTTTAGAACTGGTTGGTCTGAACACATTGGTAACTCCATTTCTCCCATCCAATATAACATATCTGTATTCGGCAGTTCCATTTAGCTTTCAGGACATTCCAATGATCCCGACAGCTTTTAGATCATACAGTTACGTAAATACCATTCTTCATCTGCCCTGAACGAATTTCTGAATCTCATTAAAAATCTTAATTTCTTAAATTGATGTTTAACCGGAATGGGAGAAGTCAGCGCCGCCGACTCATCGCGGCCGATTCATCGCGGCCATCTCATCGCCGAGCCATCTCATCGCCGAGCCATCTCAGCACCGGCCAACTCATCGCCGATTTTATTTTCGATAAATTCAGCACATTCTTACCTATCCTCTTTTACTTGCTTGTATAAATACCGATACCGATCATCAAGATATTACATTGACATAATATGACATTAACATTCCCTTAAATCTTAATCAATTGATAATCAGCTTTACAGAGCTTTAAATCGATAATTAAAGCGTTAATAGACAATGAATCATACTTACCTGATATTAACATTCATATTATGTAAAAAGTTTGGAAATAAAAGTAATGCTAAACTTAAACGTAGATTGCCATTAAAGCACCTAGGTTATTTGCAGGTATATATATATTTTTTGAAATTGATACAAATGGCAACAATAAACAAAATTTGGATGTAAAAAAAATTCTAAACTTAAACATAGATTGCCACTACGCGGTACTTTTGTATCGTATAATATATTGTGATTATTAGTTATAAGTAATTAACGGATATTAATGGCTTTTTGTATGCTATGCTGTTCCACTACTAACAATTTTTAATTTTAAAGAGACGGGTCGGCGATGAGTTGGCCGGCGAGTTGGCCGGCGATGAGATGGCTCGGCGATGAGATGGCTCGGCGATGAGATGGCTCGGCGATGAGATGGCCGCGATGAATCGGCCGCGATGAGTCGGCGGCGCTGACTTGTCCTAGACCGTGTTTAACTAGGTGTCTCAGTATTGAATGTTTGGTCCTTTGCTCCTCACAATCAATTTAAAACTACCCATTTGTCACCACTTTTTTTACTACTTTTATTCTTTTTTGGGAATTTAACGACAAGTCCGCTATGGACCAATATAAGAAGATATATAATATAATAGGGAGTTATTGGGTGCAACCAAAGACATACTTGTAGGAAGTTTGAATCTGATCGATTAATAGGACAATTCCTTCCGTGTAATTCAAAAGCAGAAGTGGGCCCAGATGGACAGACGGATGGACAAGGCGTAAACAATAACTAAAATTTTCAAAAAAATGCACTAATTAAGTTTGCGGATTTCGACTTTCGAAGGTAAAATCGTAGGTCCCTTGTCGATGCGACGTTCGGCACGATAAAGATCCCTGCTTGAGGGTGAAATTCCCTTAATCAGGCAAAATTCTAGTAAGGGTAGTGCTGATAACCGCAGTTAATGCGCGTGCAGGTGCTTGGCAATTCGCTGTTCCTAGATTTAAACATGTTCAAACAAGAGGTTGTTAGGATTCAATCAAACTTTTTAATTTCCTATTTCCTATTTTCTGTTAAATGTCTTACTTATAATCATTAACATTCAAAATGGCGAATAAGATTATCTTAGTAGTTTTTAATTTATCGATTTCCACTACTTCCCTTTCTGAATTGAGGGTTGCTTAATACGGAATTACAATCTATGACAATTTTACGATTGCCTTGAAATGAAACTTGTCAACCCAAGATTAATATACAAATATTATATCCGCCACTAAAACTTAAAAAATTGAAGACGGGCAAAGTTGAGTTTTGTTTAAACCTCAAGAAGCGCGAGAAGATTTTAAATAGCACAATGAAATGCAAATTATGCGATTATTCATTTTTATAATTAATTCGGCTAATTTCATAATAATTTGAGCTCGCGCACGTTGAACGGTGCGCGAAATGAATTGTTTAATTTGTATGAGATTGATGATGCCTTTAAATGAACATTCATTGTCGTAATTAGTGTCGCGTTTTATACGCTACAGCAGCCACCGCTAATGTTTTTTGGAAACGGTTTTTTGCAGCGCTGTGAGCGTCGTGCAATTGTTTTTGCATTTTGAATTTTTGCATAAAATAATGTTATCAGTTTGATATAAATCTCAGCGGTTTCATTCAACTGAGATTTACAATCAGTCGCTTAGTTAGTATGTATTCGAAACACCATTCAATGTTATCCAGAGACAGAGTCATCCTTATCCTGTCAGAGAGCAAAGCGTGTGGTTTGAAACGATGCCATAAAGTTTTGCAGTCGTTCGTTCTCTCAAAGGATACAAAGAAATATGAAATAAAATTGGAAAATGGATGATAAAAGATGTGACGGCTTCAAAGTGAACTTGAACCAACAAACGCGGGGCAGCATCTACCGCAGAAGTTGCTCGATTCGTGGGTAAAAATAAAAAACCGGCTTGTAATAAAATTATAACTTTTGAAATTAATTTGAATTTGTGTAGTTTACATTTCACAATCGCTAATGGCTAATGATAAATAAAAAATTCGTCTCTTTCTATCTTATAATAAATTTATTTTTGATCTCAACAACTAAACAGAGGAATACGCAATTTCATTGCATTAGTGGTTTAACCCTTATCCGGGCAAGGTCTTTTTGTAACACAACCGGACAACGTGTGTCTCCCGGACACACGCTTTTGCAACGCTAGTTCTAGCTACATATTTACGTAAATAAAGTATATTATGTATTAGTTTATTAACTGAATTATTTTAAAAACAGTTACAACAATTTTATGTATACGATTGACATTTTGTTTCACTTGCTAAGTAGATGAAACAAGTATGTGTCCAATGGACACATCTTATACGGTTGTGTAACAAATGAAAACAATACTTTTTATTTCCCTTATTTTTGAAATAAAAATTTTTTTAATAACAGTTACAACAATTTTATGTATACGATTGACATTTTGTTTCACTTATAAGTTATAACAACGTAGCCGCTGCTAAGTAGATGAAACAAAAGTAGGTATGTGTCCAATGGACACATCTTATACGGTTGTGTAACAAATGAAAACAATAATTTTTATTTCCCTTATATTTTGAAATAATATTTTTTTCTTTATACGAATCTTTAGTTATTCATGTAATTGAGGAATACAAAAATTTCAATGTCCAAAGTCAATTTGTTTTTTTTTAATAGAGCATTTCTTAACAGCTTGTGTCCAACAGACACACGTTGCCCGGATAAGGGTTAACGTAAGATAAAGAAAACCCACTACACAGATTGAGCGCCTAAGGATGCTGTTTATATTATCAGTAGGTGAATCTTCTCAACGTGCGTTTTAATTTAACTACGCTAACTTAATTGTTCCATGGTTGCATCAGAAATGTATACAGCTTTGCGAAATATAAGAATGGTTATAAGTTATATTATAATAATAAATCGACAGTTCTACTTAAATATTTATTTTAAATTCAACCTAACGCATTTCGGCCATGTGTTCATAAAAACTTTACGGAGAAATTAATTTAATTGTATTTAACATATGCTTTTTTCTAGAAAACGGTAAAGGCCATTTCCATTACTATTATCTATTTGTCACTATCAAACATAACAGACTGAGAAAAAATGAAATGAATTTTTGTTATGGTTAAGAATGTTGGGTAATACTAAATCAATAGAGACAATAGGTTCCTTCATTCAAGGTTCTCCGTGCGCATTGGTGCGACTACCGAATACGAAAATCCACAATAAAAATTGAATCGAACGCATTTCGACAACAAAGCTACATCATCAGTGCAGTCGCTTTACCTTCTACACAATCTCATACTTCGCCTTCTTCTTCTCAGTTTTCGGTACCATTTCTTCACTGCACTGCACAATCATGAATGAATGAATATGCAATAGTTTCACACCTTCAGCACATAAAAATTGAAAACTGGTCACAATCGTGCGGATTCTTGACACAAATCCCACCTCAAACTCACAATGCTTACAATCCTTATAAGATGCAAACGAAATAAAATGATCAGTGAAACAACACAACTTATGTCAGGTTACAAATCCACTGGCCTTTGTCCTATTTTTGAATTTTAACCTACAACCAGAAATCTAAAATTGTTTTATATCAATATGTTACGGTCTAGCCCAGCCTATATAAAAGAATTCCTATCGACGGTAAAATAAAATTGAAGTGAAACACAAATGGCGATTTACTTTCGAACTATGTATTAAGTTCACCAATGCAAAAAAATAAATTTCCTTTTGTTAAGGATGCAAATCCTAAAAGTTACTACACCCTATCTAACTGAAAATACAAATACACACAAACAAACAAAATTGTCCCCCTTAAAACAACACTTGGCTAACTTTACCACTCAATTAGTGGACGTTATTTACCCTAACAGCTTTGTAAAATTCCTCTTTTCTTGATATTAGAATTCCTTTAACATATCCTATAAACATTTACAAATGTCACCAGCTAGTGATGCAACAAAATGGGATATCAAAATGCGAAACATCAGAGGTAACTTTATTGGATAACGATTTTCGCTTTCCGTTGGAATGTAACAAAACCTGTTTTGGATGAAAAACTCAAATTACAGTTGTTTAATACAGTTTCTACCTTCAATGATTTCTTCGATACCAGTACAAAATGTGAGTCGTTTTGCGACTAACAAACATTACTTGTTCAAACTGTGTTTATTGTTTCACAGTTTTAATAACATTGTTCATTCTATGTTCTTCAATCGTGGAACATGAAGAACCATTTTTAGCAGCATTTTCAAATGGAGGTTTTGTAGATATTGACGATCGGAAAGGCAAATTTTAATTTCTCAATCAAATCTCTGTGCGCACAGGAACTTTTTAGAGTTCAGAAAATATTGAATACTTACAGGAATAAATAATAAGATTTTCAGTGATCCGAGGGTGGGATGTAGTACATACAAACGCTAGAAAAGCTCTGAAATAACAACTACTTTCTTACTGCGAACGAACGTAATGGAAATTATATGTAAAAGTATGTAAACACAAAATAACAAGTACCACGAACTTCAAAGACCCATTTGGAAACTCATTTCAACTTAGTTACGTATGCTTGAAATGTCTTTTAATTTTCTTACCTTATAAATAAGCATATTGTAACTAGCACGTGTCGCATATACACCACAAACACAAAAAAGTCACTGAAGCTTCGATTAGAATTCAAAACTAAAAAAAATTAATACACACTGATTAAACAGAATAAGAAAAATTGGAAAAAATTTTAGTGCTCTGTCAATTATAAAAACAAAAGTTTATTTTTGTTATAAAAAAATACGTCGAAAATACCTACTCTCCAGGCATTAAAAGAGAATATTTAATCGGCTTCACAAATTGTTTTCATTTTTAGTTTAACTGCTTCCTTGTTTAAACATCCGTATAAAAAGTTAAGCGTTCGGGTTTGTTCATTTGTCTAGATATAGAAAGTAATTTAAATAATATACCACTTCACTTGTAATGCTTCGTTTAATTGCATGAATAGTAATCGATATCAAAGATTAAGTATTCCTGTGCGTCACTTGCACAGTTAAGGTCATTTAAGCACTAACTGGTGTTTCATTTGGAATCTTTACAGATAAAAGAACGTACGCGAATGAGGCAGCCAAAGACCGTATAGTATTCCTCAGTGTGCTTCAATCTAAAATGGGGAGACGCCAAATAATTTTCATTGAATTCAATAATGAATTTCATCAAATGTTTTTCATTCTTTCAAATTTACTCAAGAATACGGAAATGGCTAGAGAACGAAGGCGCAACTACCGGATTTGAAGAAACATGCTTATTGGTCAATGGTTTGGCTGAGAAAGAAAGTGTTCAGTTCAGAAACTTCTCTAGAATGTTCGAAGATGATTTCAATTATCTATTGAATGGAATCAAAAGTGAAATAGAAGAAAAGCAAGCAGTTTCTGAGAAGGAGAGGTTAGCGATCACTTTACGTTACCTTGGTCTTATTAAAAATACGTCTACATCGAATGCACACCGACGCCGTTCAGAAGATACTTTGAGGTATTTTCCGCGCCTCAGTTCGGCATTTACATCTACATGTGCTGCCTCATTGGGGTACATACGTGCTTATATCTGTACCTTTCTTTATAAATTACTCACATCAGATGTGGATGGAGATTAGTCGCTTTATAGTTTTCTACTTTATTGGGGTTAAACCTTTTTCTTAAACGGAGAAATTACTAAAGCGCCATTAACATAGAAGTATGATACTTTAGTAGTATCAACTGTAAAAAGGTAAATGGGTTCCCCTTGCGTCCAATTTTCTTTTTTGTCAGACCAATTCTTTTAAGGTTAGTGAACATATATAACACATATAAGTGTTCACCGAGACACTCACCTATCACTGAACACCAAGTACAGATCCATTCTTGTCATGAACCCGAGACCCCCTCTTCTATATGGGTTACCCAAAATCCACAAACCTACTTTCCCCATACGTCCCGTTGTCAGTTTTCTCAGCACCTCCGCTTCTAAATTAACTTCTTGGCTTAATAATTTTTTACATACTCACATCACCCTTCAACCTAATTTTTCGATCAAGAACTCTTTGGATCTCACAGAAAGACTTAATTCTATCAATCTCCCCCAAAATTTTTCGATGGTGTCCTTCGACGTTACTAATCTATTCCCAAGCATCCCCTCCAAAGAGTGTACCGACATTGTTTCTAATAATCTCCATTCATCCAATCTGTCTGATCCTCAATTCAAGTGTGTCCTCAGCTTACTCAACCTCAGTGTTCAACAAAACTTCTTCCTTTTCAACAACACCTTTTATTCTCAAACTGAGGGCTTAGCGATGGGGTCCAACCATTCTCCTGTCTTGGCTGAGATCTTTATGAAGAACTTGGAAACCACCCATATCACACGTTCAAAATTCTTTACGGATCATGTCACCTACTGGGGTAGACATGTTGACGACATCATTTGTGTCCATACTGCGGACGACTTGGAACTCAACACCTTTTTAAATTTTTTGAACCAAATTCACAAAAACATAAAGTTTACTTATGAAAAAGAATCCAATAACCAATTGCCCTTCTTGGATGTTCTCTTAACCAAAACCCCTCACCATATTGATTTCGGCATCTACCGTAAGCCCACTACTACCGAGTCCCTTATCCCGTCAGATTCGATGCATCCCATATCCCATAAAATTGCTGGCCTCAACTCCCTCATTAGGAGAATGGTCGCTTTCACCATTATATCTAAAAAAGAACTCAACATAATTCAGCAAATTGCCCACAATAAACCCCAATTGTCTGGTTATTACCCTGCTTAACAAAATTAAGAGATCCGTCAATCACACCAACCTCACCCCCTCCCCCCGTTATGACGCCTCAACCCTTCTCTTTACCGTTCTCTTCCGTTTGTCCCTAATCTTTCTCATAAACTAAAGAATATTTTTAAGAGCTATAACATCCATATTTCGTTTTCCAACACCCATACTCTTAGTACAGCCCTTTTAATCCTAATCTCGATTACCAAATCCTTCACCTTTGCACTAAAGGCTCCCTCCTTAATGTTCTGGAATCCGTTGAAATTACTAAGCATAAACCCAGCAAACACATATAAAATATGCATACAACATATATAAGATTGAAGTAAATACCCCTACATATGCTTTTTTATACATCAAGTATGTAAGTGTTCTTTAATAAAGTTATATAAACCGTATGTAACAGTAGATTACGTATATTTTACATAATAGTATAGAAACTTACGGATATTCTGTATACAGAAATTCATAATATATATATACATATAGATAATTACATATTACCCATGAAATTTATGTGCTGTTATTTATATGATTAGATTTATGTACGTTATATGTAAAATCTTATTATGTAAGTATTACATATTTGTATGCCTTCTGTAAATATAATTATCATTATCATTACATATATGCGCCTCTTACTCAATAAAGGCATATTATTATTATTATTATTATTATTATATTATTTGTCGAAATAAAAGTCCGTTTCTATTTGCGCCGCATAATTAATCGCACGCGCGGGTTTTCTATAACGCCAAAAATTGTAGTTCACGTACCTTTAATATTAGATCCGTATCGACTGAAATGCGCCTAATTTATATAGAAAATAAATAATAAAAAATAAATTAAATCCTGGTCATTTTTAACATAAAGGTAGGTAAGACTTCACTGAACGATATAATCAAACATAATTTGAACTAGCGAAACAGCGCAAAGTTTGGAAAAACGAAATAAAAAAAAGGAATGTTTCAGATTATCGCAATGGTACAATGTCGGATACAAAAAAACACATGTCGGATTTCGGAATTTGGCACGCCCACCCGCAACATTTCGAATCCGGTTAAGGAAAACTTTTCAAGCAAGTATATAATATCATAATAAACTGTCGGCTTTTAGTTCAGGTAAAAACGGGTTCGTGCAAGAATTAAGTTAATTAAAAGTACTGTTGCACGTAAAAATGTAGTTTTTCCATTTTTTGTATGAAACTGCTTAAACATTTTTTTACATTGGTAATAATTACATTATGCTCGAGTAGGTGCCACTTAGTCATCGCAACGCTTTTACAACCAATATTTTTTATGTGAATATTGCATAAAATATACATAAAACGTATATAAATTCATGTACTACAGATATAAAGAATTTACATCTAATAGACATATATATTATTTTGAAAATTGCTGACATCCTGACCTTAAAAATCTCTTATTTTTCTTCCATTTTTATATAAATCTAAAAAGCTCTTATATAATTTATATGTATTTTATATAAATGTGTTTGCTGAGAATTTAATACTCATTTGATTAATGAGATCACAGACCTTGAGAACAATCTCATTAGTTACAAATTTATAAGTTCGTAGTTAGTTTTTATTTTCTTTTCTGTTCTGGTATCCCCCGTATACAAAATTAATTCCTTCTCTTACAAGTTTATCATGGATTGACCAGAGTCAGTAGATAGATAGATAGATATAGTACCGCAACCTTCGCCATGTTTAGGCCTTTCCACGCTTCACTACCTACACGTATATGGACTAAACATGGCTGCCAGTGCGGCATTTTTCGCGTCAAAGGCTTGCGGTACTCTGTTAATCTACTGACTCTGGGGTTGACTTTTTGTTTGCGCCATCTCTTGTTTTGTTTTGGCAACCAAAATTGTTGCGGTTGTTACACTAATGGCCGATTCGTTCACACGTTCGCCGGTCATGTTTTTTATATTTAAATTGTTAATGTAAACGTTGGCCCGTTTGGCCAGGGTTTTTCGAGATAATGTGTTATTTAATAATAGTTTTCTACATAACTTTTAGGCGTTTGTAAATTAAACTTATGTCCCCTGAAGGTGAGTGTGTTTCACAACCACATGTTTGTAACTAATTATGTTAATTTTTAGACTTCATCGCTTTGGATTTTATAATTTATCGTCACTAAATTACATAGCTTGATAATGAGACCAGTGGACCTCGAAACATGTCGCGTTTTAAATAATTTAACTTTTCATTAATATAATTTAATTGTCAAACTTAAGTATGTTGGTTTTCACCTGTAAGGTTAAGGAACGGGGTGGTTTAATCCAATTGTTTACCCCCTGATTAAGTCGGTGTGCATGTGCACCTATGTTACTAGGGAAGAAAAACGAGGTAGCCAAACCACCTAGTGAATTAAGTCATTTACCCATTAGTTTTGCCAATTGGCTCCTGTTCCAGTACGATTGTACTTATTATAAAAAACATAACAATTCATCTCATTTTCATCTAAGTTTGCACCATTAAATTTCAATGTCTAAGGGAGGTTGTGAGTTGGTTTTATTTGATGTTCATTTGTCATCAGTAGAACTGTAATAGAGATAATTGTACGTTATGAATAAGACAATTCTCAAAATTGTCAGTTCCAGTAACCAAAATTTTCAAAGCTAATAAGTCCATATGGCCAAACGTAAACGTGTGGGTAGTAGGTACCAAATTTTCACTGTAGTATCTTTAATTGAAAATATTACCGCATGTCAACTTTCCTTTGCTATCCCTGCTGCGTTTAACTCAGAAAGCAATATTTGTTTGACAGATGACAGTAGAACACCGGCACCTCAGTATAGGCAACCCGCATAACAAGGGTTTTGGCGGTAAATTTAAATTTTGCAGTTTTCCCTTTGATACGCCTTTTTACCTGTGTATTTTTTTAGGGCCAAATTGACAAAAATAATTTATTTTGCCACTGACACCATTTTCTTCCTCTGTATAATTTCGGTCAATAAGACAAAGCTTTAATCATTTCTTTTATAATTTTTCTGTATAATTTAGAGCCAAAAAATAGATAGATTTAATAATTTCTTAGAATTTCTCTTTCAAACGTGAGGTTGACCTTGATGATGACCTTGACGCAATTTGACTTAGTTGGCAACGTTCCGAACCACTAAACTAGTTTAGTTTAAAACCCATTGATATGTTTTTTCAACGTAATTTGTCCTTGGGTTTGAGACACTGTTCCCCCCCCCCCCCCGTTTTTGACGTCACGGTGGGGGGGGGCATGGCCCACGTGGGGGACGTGTTTTATCCTTAGGGGTGATCCTGGAGGGGGTAATTTATTTTTAGGGGTGATTCTGGATGCTGGATGCTGGATGGCTTTTCTGGATGCCTTTTTGGCTAGACGCCATCTTGGATTTTGACGTCACTAACCCCACAATAGGTCCACGTGGGGGGCGTGTTTTTTATCCTTAGGGCTGATGCCCTTTTCTGGTTTCACGTGGGGGGCGTGTTTTTTATCCTTAGGGCTGATGCTGGATGGCTTTTCTGGATGCTGGATGCTGGATGCTGGATGCTGGATGCCCTTTTGGTTTCTGGTTTCTTAACGCCTTTTTGCCTTTCCTGAATGCCTTTTTGGCCTTAATACCCTTTTGGCTTCTTAACGCCTTTTTGCCTTTCCTGAATGCCTTTTTGGCCTTAATACCCTTTTGGCTTCTTAACGCCTTTTTGCCTTTTCCGGATGCCTTTTTGGCCTTAATACCCTTTTGGCTTCTTAACGCCTTTTTGTCTTTCCCGGGTGCTGAATGCCTTTTTGGCCTTAATACCCTTTTGGCTTCTTAACGCCTTTTTGCCCTTCCTGAATGTCTTTTTGGCCTTAATACCCTTTTGGCTTCTTAACGCCTTTTTGCCTTTCCTGAATGCCTTTTTGGCCTTAATACCCTTTTGGCTTCTTAACGCCTTTTTGCCTTTCCGGATGCCTTTTTGGCCTTAATACCCTTTTGGCTTCTTAACGCCTTTTTGCCTTTCCCGGGTGCTGAATGCCTTTTTGGCCTTAATACCCTTTTGGCTTCTTAACGCCTTTTTGCCTTTCCTGTCCTTTTTGGCCTTAATACCCTTTTGGCTTCTTAACGCCTTTTGCCTTTCCTGAATGCCTTTTTGGCCTTAATACCCTTTTGGCTTCTTAACGCCTTTTTGCCTTTCCCGGGTGCTGAATGCCTTTTTGGCCTTAATACCCTTTTGGCTTCTTAACGCCTTTTGCCTTTCCTGAATGCCTTTTTGGCCTTAATACCCTTTTGGCTTCTTAACGCCTTTTTGCCTTTCCCGGGTGCTGAATGCCTTTTTGGCCTTAATACCCTTTGGCTTCTTAACGCCTTTTTGCCTTTCCCGGGTGCTGAATGCCTTTTTGGCTTTTGGTTTCTTAATACCCTTTTGCTTTCGGGTTTCTTCTTTTTCCTTTTTTCTTTTTTTTTTTTGCTTTTTTTTTTTTTTTGGTTTCTTAACGCCTTTTTGCCTTTCTGGATGCTGAATGCCTTTTTGGCTTTTGGTTTCTTAATACCCTTTTGGTTTCTGGCGTCTTAATGTCCTTTTTCTGTTTTCTTAATGCCTTTTTGGCTTTTGGTTTCTTAATACCCTTTTGGCTTTCTGGTTTCTGAATATGTGTTTCACTTTTTTAGTTTTAATTATTGCATAAAGTCCCGCTCAAGTAAACACACAGAGGAGGAGGTGCTGGAAACTTCTACAGTGGAGGATTTCCGTATGGTAACGGTATACATTAGAAAAGCGCATTTACTAAAATTCATTTATTTTTATGATTGTGAAAACATTATACAGAAGCTTAATTATATTATCATTTTCAATTAGATTTACAGTAAACAAATTTTCAAAAAACCTAAGTCGCTAAGTTTAAAATACAGAAACATTAAACAATAAAGTCCGCAAACGTTTGAATGGCAATCTTGAAGTACTTTGTCGTTGTCGAATTCTTCTCCAAAAATCTCAGGTGCCTCCGGTGGTCGACCAAAGGAATCAAAATATTCTCCTCGTCCATTCCCATCAATGTAGATTGCAGTCCAATGTACCCCAGGCCTGTATGACGGATCGGTGTTTACACAAGGTCTTGGTGCGTGTTTCGGCAATTGATTACCAGCACATACAAGTCGAAATACATTTTTCTGACCCGG
>JAVRBK010000199.1:10000-19200 GCA_036250285.1 Pyrocoelia pectoralis | reverse complement strand
GTGTTTCAAAAAAATAAAAAGTGTCGGGGCGGCGTGCGCGAGCAAGCAAGTACATTTAACGCCAAGAAGTACTCGCTCGCCCGCCCAGCCGCACTCACACTAATCGAGGGCGACTCTCTCCGCGCCTCTGAACGTTTGCTGTGCGTGTGTGTGCGCGCTTTGCGATCGGGGCGAGGGCTTCGGAGGCCGCGAGATCGCTACCTGCTCGAAACCCCACCTGCCGACTGCCGACGAGGGGCGCACGGACGGGGAGCTCGCCTCCCTCGACCGGCCTGAGCCCGGGAGAACGATCCGTTCGTCGCCACTCTCGTCAAGTCTCTCTCTTATATAAATATTATATACGGTTCTCTAGATAAAGAACTAGCGTTGCGCCAACAACGAAGAACTTTAATGATCCTTCCGCAGGTTCACCTACGGAAACCTTGTTACGACTTTTACTTCCTCTAAACGATCAAGTTCGGTCGACTTTCCGGCGCGTCCGTCGACCTTTAGGGCGGACGGGCGTCGGTCCGAAGACCTCGCTAAATCGTTCGATCGGTAGTAGCGACGGGCGGTGTGTACAAAGGGCAGGGACGTAATCAACGCGAGCTTATGACTCGCGCTTACTGGGAATTCCTCGTTCATGGGGAAGAATTTCAAGCCCCAATCCCTAGCACGAAGGAGTTTCAGCGGATTACCCGGTCCTCTCGGACGAGGGCTATCTGCGCACACGCTGATTCCTTCAGTGTAGCGCGCGTGCGGCCCAGGACATCTAAGGGCATCACAGACCTGTTATTGCTCTCTATAGCGCGGCTTCGAGCCGCTTGTCCCTCTAAGAAGATATGTTTGTCCGCAGACAGTGTAAGAACCGAGCGCTCGTGCTACCGTCGCGCGCGCGCGACCCCCGTCGCTCCGACGCGGCCGCTGAGCGACCGGACGGCGACGTACGCCTCGCACCGGGGCGCGAGACGCCGAGGGACGTTTGACCGCGCGGGAGGCACGCGAGGAACGCCGGCCTTCGAGATGCCTGTGTGTGACCGAACGACGACGACACGACGACGACGCGACGACGACGACGCGCGAGGCGTGTCGACGCGCGCGCGCGTGCGCCTTCGTCCGTTCTTTCGGCTATTAAGCAGGACAGAGTCTCGTTCGTTATCGGAATTAACCAGACAAATCGCTCCACCAACTAAGAACGGCCATGCACCACCACCCACCGAATCAAGAAAGAGCTCTCAATCTGTCAATCCTTCCGGTGTCCGGGCCTGGTGAGGTTTCCCGTGTTGAGTCAAATTAAGCCGCAGGCTCCACTCCTGGTGGTGCCCTTCCGTCAATTCCTTTAAGTTTCAGCTTTGCAACCATACTTCCCCCGGAACCCGAAAGCTTTGGTTTCCCGGAAGCTGCCCGCCGAGTCATAGAAGTAACGTCGGCGGATCGCTAGCTGGCATAGTTTATGGTTAGAACTAGGGCGGTATCTGATCGCCTTCGAACCTCTAACTTTCGTTCTTGATCGATGAAAGCGTTTTTGGCAAATGCTTTCGCTCAAGTCCGTCTTGCGACGATCCAAGAATTTCACCTCTAACGTCGCAATACGAATGCCCCCATCCGCACCCATTGATCATTACCTCCGTCTGTCGTTCCACAAAAACCCAACAAAATAGAACGGAGGTCCTATTCGATTATTCCATGCGCGTGTATGCGAGCGCAATTTAGCCTGCTTTAAGCACTTTAATTTGTTCAAAGTAACGTTGCCGGCCCCCGCCTGGACACTCGGTTAAGAGCACCCCGTAGGCGAGTTCGTAGTACCGGCTGGACGTCCAACGTGCGCGCCAGTTGGCGTCGCGAGCGACGAACCGGCGGCCGAGGACACAATTTCGACTACGAGCTTTTTAACCGCAGCAACTTTAATATACGCTATTGGAGCTGGAATTACCGCGGCTGCTGGCACCAGACTTGCCCTCCAATCGATCCTCGTTAAAGGTTTTAAAGTGTGCTCATTCCGATCACGGGGCCTCGGATGAGTCCCGTATCGTTATTTTTCGTCACTACCTCCCCGTGCCGGGAGTGGGTAATTTGCGCGCCTGCTGCCTTCCTTGGATGTGGTAGCCGTTTCTCAGGCTCCCTCTCCGGAATCGAACCCTGATTCCCCGTTACCCGTTACAACCATGGTAGGCGCATAACCTACCATCGAAAGTTGATAAGGCAGACATTTGAAAGATGCGTCGCCGGTGCGTGACCGTGCGATCGGCATAAAGTTATTCAGATTCGTCGTGCGAGCTATGTTTGAGGAGGCGAGGCCGCGACGACGCGCGAGACGACGCCGGACCCTACCTCCCCGCGTTGGTTTTGATCTAATAAAAGCGCTCCTTCCGTCTCCGGTCGGAGTTCTGTATGCATGTATTAGCTCTAGAATTACCACAGTTATCCAAGTAAATGTGGGTACGATCTAATGAACCATAACTGATATAATGAGCCTTTCGCGGTTTCACCTTATTTTGGTTTGTACTGAGACATGCATGGCTTAATCTTTGAGACAAGCATATGACTACTGGCAGGATCAACCAGGGATCTGCTCGACGCGGCCCGCTCGGCCGTGGCCGATGTGTGATGCGGGTCGGTCTCGCGACGGCGGCGGCGTGGTGTTGCCGACGAGGAGGTGGTCGCTGGGACACGACCGACACACCTAGACGACCAACACCAAAAACCGCCGCCTTTTTATTGCGTGCGTGCGGTTCGAATCGCTCCTTCGAGCGAGACTGGCCGCGCAATAAGGATTTACTTATTAGCGAGACGTAGGATCGACGAGATACTCTCACTCTGCATCCATCTATCCATCCGCCTCTCTAGATCTCTCTCTCTCTCAAAGGAAAATCGCCGAGAACCACACACACTGTCGCCCTCCGTGTGCGTCGTTTGTTACCTCGGGTTTCCCGCCTTTGCCTCCTAATACCGCTGCTCTTACTCGACTCCGACACTTCAGCGCTTCGCGAAAGTAGTCGGGCCTAGACGTGCGTGTATTCGAGTTCGCCGTGTCTTGCGCGCCGCAGCCTCTCTCGCTTACTGCGGCGCCTATCCTCGCTCGGGACGAGGTGAGCATTCGCAAAAGTTCATTTAGTAATAACGAATAGTTACCACTATAAAAAGTCATATTCGACCGCATTGGGTTCGGTGCGACGCAAGGCGGCGCGTTGACCGCGGTCTCGCTTCGGTACGAGACGCGAGCGTGCATAGTGCTGAAGAGGTAATGTGCACAAATCCGATAGCAATGTAACGGGTAAGGCGACAAAATACATCCTAGCGTATGGCTCGCGCGCGGCACTGATCGACCGTCTCTCGACGATCCGACACAGCACCATAATATAGTTGGAGTTGGCCGAGACGACCGCCGCGCACGGTCCGGGAACCGCATACGTTCCCGACCCGACGATCGCGGTGATGCCCCGCTCGAGATTTCGCCCGACTGCTGGCCGCAATCGTCCGAAAATGAGTCGGCGGATGGCATTAAACAAAAGCGGAGCTCCTCTCTTTGACCTAACGTATGCTGTCGCACCCGGCGGATGAGATTAAACAACAGGAGCCGGCGACTTCGCCAAGCCGACTGCGGGCCCGCAATCGTCCGAAAATGAGTCGGCGGATGGCATTAAACAAAAGCGGAGCTCCTCTCTTTGACCTAACGTATGCTGTCGCACCCGGCGGACGGACGAGATTAAACGACAGCGGAGCCGGCGACTTCGCCAAGCCGACTGCGGGCCCGCAATCGTCCGAAAATGAGTCGGCGGATGGCATTAAACAAAAGCGGAGCTCCTCTCTTTGACCTAACGTATGCTGTCGCACCCGGCGGACGAGATTAAACGACAGCGGAGCCGGCGACTTCGCCAAGCCGACTGCGGGCCCGCAATCGTCCGAAAATGAGTCGGCGGATGGCATTAAACAAAAGCGGAGCTCCTCTCTTTGACCTAACGTATGCTGTCGCACCCGGCGGACGAGATTAAACGACAGCGGAGCCGGCGACTTCGCCAAGCCGACTGCGGGCCCGCAATCGTCCGAAAATGAGTCGGCGGATGGCATTAAACAAAAGCGGAGCTCCTCCCTTTGTCCTAACGGATGTTGTCGCACCCGGCGGACGAGATTAAACGACAGCGGAGCCGGCGACTTCGCCAAGCCGACTGCGGGCCCGCAATCGTCCGAAAATGAGTCGGCGGATGGCATTAAACAAAAGCGGAGCTCCTCTCTTTGTCCTAACGCATGTTGTCGCACCCGGCGGATGAGATTAAACGACAGCGGAGCCGGCGACTGCGCCAAGCCACGAGGGCGCGTCTCTCGCCTTGCGGGCCCAGACGCGGAACAGCGGAGCTCGTACCGAACAGCCGCCGCCAGGCTCGTAAGAACAGCGGAGCTCGGTGCGTCGACGTTCCCGACGCGCTACCATAGTATAGTTGAGACTGAGCGAGACGACCGCCGCGCACGGTCGGGGAAACGCCCCGTTCGCGCCCAGACGGTCGCCGAGCTCGCCTGCTCGACATCTTGCAGGACTTCGGTGCTCGAGCGGCCAGAAAAGGAGTCGGCGGATGACACCAAACAACAGCGGAGGCCGCTGCTTTGCATGGCCACGAGGGCGCGGACGGGCGGGTCTCTCGCCTTGCGGGCCCCGACGCGGAACAGCGGAGCTCGTTTCGAACGCCCGCCTGGCTCGTAAGAACAGCGGAGCTCGGCGCGTCGACGATCCCGACGCGCTACCATAGTATAGTTGAGACTGAGCGAGACGACCGCCGCGCACGGTCGGGGAAACGCCCCGTTAGCGCCCAGACGGTCGCCGAGCTCGCCTGCTCGACATCTTGCAGGACTTCGGTGCTCGAGCGGCCAGAAAAGGAGTCGGCGGATGACACCAAACAACAGCGGAGGCCGCTGCTTTGCATGGCCACGAGGGCGCGGACGGGCGGGTCTCTCGCCTTGCGGGCCCCGACGCGGAACAGCGGAGCTCGTTTCGAACGCCCGCCTGGCTCGTAAGAACAGCGGAGCTCGGCGCGTCGACGACCCCGACGCGCTACCATAGTATAGTTGAGACTGAGCGAGACGACCGCCGCGCACGGTCGGGGAAACGCCCCGTTAGCGCCCAGACGGTCGCCGAGCTCGCCTGCTCGACATCTTGCAGGACTTCGGTGCTCGAGCGGCCAGAAAAGGAGTCGGCGGATGACCACCAAACAACAGCGGAGGCCGCTGCTTTGCATGGCCACGAGGGCGCGGACGGGCGGGTCTCTCGCCTTGGCGGCACCCGACGCGGAACGCGGAGCTCGTTTCGAACGCCCGCCTGGCTCGTAAGAACAGCGAGCTCGGCGCGTCGACGACCCCGACGCGCTACCATAGTATAGTGAGACTGAGCGAGACGACCGCCGCGCCACGGTCGGGAAACGCCCGTTAGCGCCCAGACGGTCGCCGAGCTCGCCTGCTCGACATCTTGCAGGACTTCGTGCTCGAGCGGCCAGAAAAGGAGTCGGCGGATGACACCAAAACAACACGATGGCCGCTGCTTTGCATGGCCACGAGGGCGCGGACGGGGCGGGTCTCTCGCCTTGCGGGCCCCGACGCGGAACAGCGGAGCTCGTTTCGAACGCCCGCCTGGCTCGTAAGACAGCGGAGCTCGGCGCGTCGACGACCCCGACGCGCTACCATAGTATTAGTTGAGACTGAGCGAGACGACCGCCGCGCACGGTCGGGAAACGCCCCGTTCGCGCGCCAACGCTCGCCGAGCTCGACGGCTCGACACCTTGCAGGACTTCGGTGCTCGAGCGGCCATAAAAGGGTTCGGCGGATGGCATTAAACAACAGCGGAGCCAGCGACTTTGCTACCTCTGTATGGTCGACTTGAGCGAGACGACCGCCGCGCACGGTCGGGGAAACGCCCCGTTAGCGCCCAGACGGTCGCCGAGCTCGCCTGCTCGACATCTTGCAGGACTTCGGTGCTCGAGCGGCCAGAAAAGTAGTCGGCGGATGACACCATACAACAGGGAGCCCGCTGCTTTGCATGGCACGAGGGCGCGGACGGGCGGGTCTCTCGCCTTGCGGGCCCCGACGCGGAACAGCGGAGCTCGTTTCGAACGCCCGCCTGGCTCGTAAGAACAGCGGAGCTCGGCGCGTCGACGATCCCGACGCGCTACCATAGTATAGTTGAGACTGAGCGAGACGACCGCCGCGCACGG
Source organism: Pyrocoelia pectoralis (assembly GCA_036250285.1). Classification (NCBI taxonomy): domain Eukaryota; kingdom Metazoa; phylum Arthropoda; class Insecta; order Coleoptera; family Lampyridae; genus Pyrocoelia; species Pyrocoelia pectoralis. The sequence goes on along the minus strand of JAVRBK010000199.1, from coordinate 13,024 downwards.
TCGGGGAAACGCCCCGTTCGCGCCCAGACGGTCGCCGAGCTCGCCTGCTCGACATCTTGCAGGACTTCGGTGCTCGAGCGGCCAGAAAAGGAGTCGGCGGATGACACCAAACAACAGCGGAGGCCGCTGCTTTGCATGGCCACGAGGGCGCGGACGGGCGGGTCTCTCGCCTTGCGGGCCCCGACGCGGAACAGCGGAGCTCGTTTCGAACGCCCGCCTGGCTCGTAAGAACAGCGGAGCTCGGCGCGTCGACGATCCCGACGCGCTACCATAGTATAGTTGAGACTGAGCGAGACGATCGCCGCGCACGGTCGGGGAAACGCCCCGTTCGCGCGCCAACGCTCGCCGAGCTCGACGGCTCGACACCTTGCAGGACTTCGGTGCTCGAGCGGCCATAAAAGGGTTCGGCGGATGGCATTAAACAACAGCGGAGCCAGCGACTTTGCTACCTCTGTATGGTTCGACTTGAGCGAGACGACCGCCGCGCACGGTCGGGGAAACGCCCCGTTAGCGCCCAGACGGTCGCCGAGCTCGCCTGCTCGACATCTTGCAGGACTTCGGTGCTCGAGCGCCCAGAAAAGTAGTCGGCGGATGACACCAAACAACAGCGGAGGCCGCTGCTTTGCATGGCCACGAGGGCGCGGACGGGCGGGTCTCTCGCCTTGCGGGCCCCGACGCGGAACAGCGGAGCTCGTTCGAACGCCCGCCTGGCTCGTAAGAACAGCGGAGCTCGGCGCGTCGACGACCCGACGCGCTACCATAGTATAGTTGAGACTGAGCGAGACGACCGCCGCGCACGGTCGGGGAAACGCCCCGTTCGCGCCCAGACGGTCGCCGAGCTCGCCTGCTCGACATCTTGCAGGACTTCGGTGCTCGAGCGGCCAGAAAGGAGTCGGCGGATGACACCAAACAACAGCGGAGGCCGCTGCTTTGCATGGCCACGAGGGCGCGGACGGGCGGGTCTCTCGCCTTGCGGGCCCCGACGCGGAACAGCGGAGCTCGTTTCGAACGCCCGCCTGGCTCGTAAGAACAGCGGAGCTCGGCGCGTCGACGATCCCGACGCGCTACCATAGTATAGTTGAGACTGAGCGAGACGATCGCCCGCGCACGGTCGGGGGAAACGCCCCGTTCGCGCGCCAACGCTCGCCGAGCTCGACGGCTCGACACCTTGCAGGACTTCGGTGCTCGAGCGGCCATAAAAGGGTTCGGCGGATGGCATTAAACAACAGCGGAGCCAGCGACTTGCTACCTCTGTATGGTTCGACTTGAGCGAGACGACCGCCGCGCACGGTCGGGGAAACGCCCCCGTTAGCGCCCAGACGGTCGCCGAGCTCGCCTGCTCGACATCTTGCAGGACTTCGGTGCTCGAGCGCCCAGAAAAGTAGTCGGCGGATGACACCAAACAACAGCGGAGGCCGCTGCTTTGCATGGCCACGAGGGCGCGGACGGGCGGGTCTCTCGCCTTGCGGGCCCCGACGCGGAACAGCGGAGCTCGTTTCGAACGCCCGCCTGGCTCGTAAGAACAGCGGAGCTCGGCGCGTCGACGACCCCGACGCGCTACCATAGTATAGTTGAGACTGAGCGAGACGACCGCCGCGCACGGTCGGGGAAACGCCCCGTTCGCGCGCCAACGCTCGCCGAGCTCGACGGCTCGACACCTTGCAGGACTTCGGTGCTCGAGCGGCCATAAAAGGGTTCGGCGGATGGCATTAAACAACAGCGGAGCCAGCGACTTTGCTACCTCTGTATGGTTCGACTTGAGCGAGACGACCGCCGCGCACGGTCGGGGAAACGCCCCGTTCGCGCCCAGACGGTCGCCGAGCTCGCTTGCTCGACATCTTGCAGGACTTCGGTGCTCGAGCGGCCAGAAAAGGAGTCGGCGGATGGCATTAAACCGACAGCGGAGCCCGCTACCTCACGGTATAGTTCAACTGCACCGAGACGACCGCCGCGCACGGTCTTGCTGCAAATAATAACATTTTGCGCCGGTTAATACCCAAAAACTTTTGAAATCTACCTCTTGGAATAGGAAAAGCCGCTGCAAATCGGCAATTGTGGAGATATTTCAGATGTAGTTACAGATTTGCATTCCTCATGTTTAGACGCATCAGTGTGCGAAAGTTCGTCCAATTCCTCAAATAATAAACTTTTGGCGCCGGTTAATACCCAAAAACTTGGAATCTACCTCTTGGAATAGGAACGCCGCTGCAAATCGGCAATGTGGAGATATTTCAGATGTAGTTACAGATTTGCATTCCTCATGTTTAGACGCATCAGTGTGCGAAAAGTCGTCCAATTCCTTCAAATAATAAACTTTTGGCGCCTGTTATATACCCAAAACTTGGAAATCTACCTCTGGAATAGGAAAAGCCGCTGCAAATCGGCAATTGTGGAGATATTCAGATGTAGTTACAGATTTCATTCCTATGTTTAGACGGCATCAGTGTGCGAAAAGTTCGTCCAATTCCTTCAAATAATAAACTTTTGGCGCCGGTATATACCCAAAAACTTTGGAAATCTACCTCTTGGAATAGGAAAAGCCGCTGCAAATCGGCAATTGTATAGATATTTCAGATGTAGTTACAGATTTGCATTCCTCATGTTTAGACGCATCAGTGTGCGAAAAGTTCGTCCAATTCCTTCAAATAATAAACTTTTGGCGCCTGTATATACCCAAAAACTTTGGAAATCTACCTCTTGGAATAGGAAAAGCCGCTGCAAATCGGCAATTGTGGAGATATTTCAGATGTAGTTACAGATTTGCATTCCTCATGTTTAGACGCATCAGTGTGCGAAAAGTTCGTCCAATTCCTTCAAATAATAAACTTTTGGCGCCGGTATATACCCAAAAACTTTGGAAATCTACCTCTTGGAATAGGAAAAGCCGCTGCAAATCGGCAATTGTGGAGATATTTCAGATGTAGTTACAGATTTGCATTCCTCATGTTTAGACGCACCAGTGTGCGAAAAGTTCGTCCAATTCCTTCAAATAATAAATTTTTGGCACCGGTATATACCCAAAAG
>JAVRBK010000199.1:0-5000 GCA_036250285.1 Pyrocoelia pectoralis | reverse complement strand
AACTCGCCGAACGCGACGGTGCCTGGCGGAGACGCCCCGGGAGTGCGGGGCCGCTCGATCGTGCCGGCGGCCCATCCTCCCCACGGTCGACGGGATGCGGACGCGCAAACGCCCGCCCCCGGTCGTCCTTCGCTTTCGCTTCGCCTTTGGGTTTAGTAGTTTGCTCCCATTGACTCGCGCGCACGTTGGACTCCTTGGTCCGTGTTTCAAGACGGGTCCTGAAGACGCCCGAAGCAAAAGCGTCGCCGACGATCGGACGTCGGTGTGTGCGAGCACACGCCCGAGATCTACCGCCGCGGCGCGCCGCCTCCGCTAGGAGGGGCGTCGGCCGCGACGGCGTCGGGCGCGCCGCGAAGGCGCACCGCCGAACGAACGCATCGGTCTGTGTTTGAGTGCCGCGTCGGGCGTGCCGAGCGCCTATTTGAGGGCGCGGCGGGTTCGAGGGGCAACGCAAAGACGACGGGAACGAGTCCCGCCGCGCCGCCTCGAGCTTCCCGCGCGTCCCCTTCCTGCGTCGGCGACTCCCAACGGGTCGCGACGTCCTACCGGCCGAGAAGTGCACGCCGCCGCCGCATCGCCCGCGGCGCCGGACGCTGTATCTCGGCTTTCGATCTTTCGGGTTCCTCAGGTTTACCCCCGAACGGTTTCACGTACTCTTGAACTCTCTCTTCAAAGTTCTTTTCAACTTTCCCTCGCGGTACTTGTTCGCTATCGGTCTCGTGGTCGTATTTAGCCTTAGATGGAGTTTACCACCTGCTTAGGGCTGCAATCCCGAGCAACCCGACTCTAGGGAGAGATCCGACCCGACGCCGGGCGGCGGTCCTACGGGCCTGGCACCCTCTGCGGGTGGTTCGGCCTCTTTCAAGAAGGACTTGGACGCGCCGCTGTCGCGACGTCGGGACTTGCGGACCCTCCTTAACGCCACATTTCCCGATCGGCCCTCGCGGACCGTGGGATTCGGCGCTGGGCTCCTCCCTGTTCGCTCGCCGCTACTGAGGGAATCCTTGTTAGTTTCTTTTCCTCCGCTTAGTAATATGCTTAAGTTCGGCGGGTGATCTCGCCCGAACTGAGGTCGTCTATTTATTATTTGTAGATCTCGTCGAGATCGTTTTACTTTGTGGCGTCGGCGCGCGCGTGGCTCGAAGAAACGAACCGAGCGCGCGCGCCCCCGCCGCGAAGGTAGACACCGAACGCGAGATGATCGCGCGGGCCGCCGAACGACGAACGTCTCTCCGTATCTCTCTCTACTATGACACGTCGCGTCGACGGCGGCCGCAAGCGAAACCCGCGCCGCATCGCCATCGGTGCACCCTCGCGCGAATGGTCGTCGGTGCGAGGCGCGGACGACGCAACGGCGAGACCGCTGCGCGCCCGTACCGTCGGCTCCGGCTTATCTCGAGGAGACGCGAGAAGAGGCTCGCGCACGTAGAGGCGGGCGGGTGGTCGTCTCTCCCCCACCTCCCGCTCTACTGTGCACCTCTCCTCGCGACGCTCCCAAACGTCGCAGTCGCCGCGCGCCAACTCGCTCCGGCGGGACGACTGCAGTCTTTAAGGACAGGGCGGGGGGGACGCGCTTTGCCAAGTGGCGCGCCGCAAACCCCGCTGCCTCTTTAGAGGACGACCCTCAGCCTGACGTGGTCCAGGAACGCCGGAGCGTTTCCCGGACCGCAATGTGCGTTCGAATTGTCGATGTTCGTGTGTCCTGCAGTTCACACTACGACGCGCATTTAGCTGCGTTCTTCATCGACCCACGAGCCGAGTGATCCACCGTTCGAGGTAGTCTTTCTTTCTACTCTCTCTCTCTCTCTCTATATATATTATGTATGTAGGATACGTAAATTAGGTGTTTCAAAAAAATAAAAAGTGTCGGGGCGGCGTGCGCGAGCAAGCAAGTACATTTAACGCCAAGAAGTACTCGCTCGCCCGCCCAGCCGCACTCACACTAATCGAGGGCGACTCTCTCCGCGCCTCTGAACGTTTGCTGTGCGTGTGTGCGCGCTTTGCGATCGGGGCGAGGGCTTCGGAGGCCGCGAGATCGCTACCTGCTCGAAACCCCACCTGCCGACTGCCGACGAGGGGCGCACGGACGGGGAGCTCGCCTCCCTCGACCGGCCTGAGCCCGGGAGAACGATCCGTTCGTCGCCACTCTCGTCAAGTCTCTCTCTCTTATATAAATATATTATATACGGTTCTCTAGATAAAGAACTAGCGTTGCGCCAACAACGAAGAACTTTAATGATCCTTCCGCAGGTTCACCTACGGAAACCTTGTTACGACTTTTACTTCCTCTAAACGATCAAGTTCGGTCGACTTTCCGGCGCGTCCGTCGACCTTTAGGGCGGACGGGCGTCGGTCCGAAGACCTCGCTAAATCGTTCGATCGGTAGTAGCGACGGGCGGTGTGTACAAAGGGCAGGGACGTAATCAACGCGAGCTTATGACTCGCGCTTACTGGGAATTCCTCGTTCATGGGGAAGAATTTCAAGCCCCAATCCCTAGCACGAAGGAGTTTCAGCGGATTACCCGGTCCTCTCGGACGAGGGCTATCTGCGCACACGCTGATTCCTTCAGTGTAGCGCGCGTGCGGCCCAGGACATCTAAGGGCATCACAGACCTGTTATTGCTCTCTATAGCGCGGCTTCGAGCCGCTTGTCCCTCTAAGAAGATATGTTTGTCCGCAGACAGTGTAAGAACCGAGCGCTCGTGCTACCGTCGCGCGCGCGCGACCCCCGTCGCTCCGACGCGGCCGCTGAGCGACCGGACGGCGACGTACGCCTCGCACCGGGGCGCGAGACGCCGAGGGACGTTTGACCGCGCGGGAGGCACGCGAGGAACGCCGGCCTTCGAGATGCCTGTGTGTGACCGAACGACGACGACACGACGACGACGCGACGACGACGACGCGCGAGGCGTGTCGACGCGCGCGCGCGTGCGCCTTCGTCCGTTCTTTCGGCTATTAAGCAGGACAGAGTCTCGTTCGTTATCGGAATTAACCAGACAAATCGCTCCACCAACTAAGAACGGCCATGCACCACCACCCACCGAATCAAGAAAGAGCTCTCAATCTGTCAATCCTTCCGGTGTCCGGGCCTGGTGAGGTTTCCCGTGTTGAGTCAAATTAAGCCGCAGGCTCCACTCCTGGTGGTGCCCTTCCGTCAATTCCTTTAAGTTTCAGCTTTGCAACCATACTTCCCCCGGAACCCGAAAGCTTTGGTTTCCCGGAAGCTGCCCGCCGAGTCATAGAAGTAACGTCGGCGGATCGCTAGCTGGCATAGTTTATGGTTAGAACTAGGGCGGTATCTGATCGCCTTCGAACCTCTAACTTTCGTTCTTGATCGATGAAAGCGTTTTTGGCAAATGCTTTCGCTCAAGTCCGTCTTGCGACGATCCAAGAATTTCACCTCTAACGTCGCAATACGAATGCCCCCATCCGCACCCATTGATCATTACCTCGTCTGTCGTTCCACAAAAACCCAACAAAATAGAACGGAGGTCCTATTCGATTATTCCATGCGCGTGTATGCGAGCGCAATTTAGCCGGCTTTAAGCACTTAATTTGTTCAAAGTAACGTTGCCGGCCCCCGCCTGGACACTCGGTTAAGAGCACCCCGTAGGCGAGTTCGTAGTACCGGCTGGACGTCCAACGTGCGCGCCAGTTGGCGTCGCGAGCGACGAACCGGCGGCCGAGGACACAATTTCGACTACGAGCTTTTTACCGCAGCAACTTTAATATACGCTATTGGAGCTGGAATTACCGCGGCTGCTGGCACCCAGACTTGCCCTCAATCGATCCTCGTTTAAAGGTTTTAAAGTGTGCTCATTCCGATCACGGGGCCTCGGATGAGTCCCCGTATCGTTATTTTTCGTCACTACCTCCCCGTGCCGGGAGTGGGTAATTTGCGCCGCCTGCTGCCTTCCTTGGATGTGGTAGCCGTTTCTCAGGATCCCTCTCCGGAATCGAACCCTGATTCCCCGTTACCCGTTACAACATGGTAGGCGCATAACCTACCATCGAAAGTGATAAGGCAGACATTTGAAAGATGCGTCGCCGGTGCGTGCCCGTGCGATCGCATAAAGTATTCAGATTCGTCGTGCGAGCTATGTTTGAGGGAGGCGAGGCCGCGACGACGCGCGAGACGACGCCGGACCCTACCTCCCCGCGTTTGGTTTTGATCTAATAAAAGCGCTCCTTCCGTCTCCGGTCGGAGTTCTGTATGCATGTATTAGCTCTAGAATTACCACAGTATCCAAGTAAATGTGGGTAAGATCTAATGAACCATAACTGATATAAGAGCATTTCGCGGTTTCACCTTATTTTGGTTTGTACTGGACATGCATGGCTTAATCTTGAGACAAGCATATGACTTATGGCAGGATCAACCAGGGATCTGCTCGACGCGGCCCGCTCGGCCGTGGCCCGATGTGTGATGCGGGTCGGTCTCGCGACGGCGGCGGCGTGGTGTTGGCGACGTGGAGGTGGTCGCTGGGACACGACCGACACACCTAGACGACCAACACCAAAAACCGCCGCCTTTTTATTGCGTGCGTGCGGTTCGAATCGCTCCTTCGAGCGAGACTGGCCGCGCAATAAGGATTTACTTATTAGCGAGACGTAGGATCGACGAGATACTCTCACTCTGCATCCATCTATCCATCCGCCTCTCTAGATCTCTCTCTCTCTCAAAGGAAAATCGCCGAGAACCACACACACTGTCGCCCTCCGTGTGCGTCGTTTGTTACCTCGGGTTTCCCGCCCCTCCTAATACCGCTGCTCTTACTCGACTCCGACACTTCAGCGCTTCGCGAAAGTAGTCGGGCCTAGACGTGCGTGTATTCGAGTTCGCCGTGTCTTGCGCGCCGCAGCCTCTCTCGCTTACTGCGGCGCCTATCCTCGCTCGGGACGAGGTGAGCATTCGCAAAAGTTCATTTAGTAATAACGAATAGTTACCACTATAAAAAGTCATATTCGACCGCATTGGGTTCGGTGCGACGCAAGGCGGC
>JAVRBK010000198.1:15000-19454 GCA_036250285.1 Pyrocoelia pectoralis | reverse complement strand
TTGAGACTGAGCGAGACGACCGCCGCGCACGGTCGGGGAAACGCCCCGTTCGCGCCCAGACGGTCGCCGAGATCGCCTGCTCGACATCTTGCAGGACTTCGGTGCTCGAGCGGCCAGAAAAGGAGTCGGCGGATGACACCAAACAACAGCGGAGGCCGCTGCTTTGCATGGCCACGAGGGCGCGGACGGGCGGGTCTCTCGCCTTGCGGGCCCCGACGCGGAACAGCGGAGCTCGTTTCGAACGCCCGCCTGGCTCGTAAGAACAGCGGAGCTCGGCGCGTCGACGACCCCGACGCGCTACCATAGTATAGTTGAGACTGAGCGAGACGACCGCCGCGCACGGTCGGGGAAACGCCCCGTTCGCGCGCCAACGCTCGCCGAGCTCGACGGCTCGACACCTTGCAGGACTTCGGTGCTCGAGCGGCCATAAAAGGGTTCGGCGGATGGCATTAAACAACAGCGGAGCCAGCGACTTTGCTACCTCTGTATGGTTCGACTTGAGCGAGACGACCGCCGCGCACGGTCGGGGAAACGCCCCGTTAGCGCCCAGACGGTCGCCGAGCTCGCTTGATCGACATCTTGCAGGACCTCGGTGCTCGAGTGGCCAGAAAAGTAGTCGGCGGATGACAGCAAACTACAGCGGAGCCCGCTACTTGGCCAGGCCGCGGGGGCGGGTTTCTCGCCTTGCGGGCCACGACGCTGAAAAGCGTGTCTCGTACCGAACAGCCGCCAGACTAGTAAGAACAGCGGAGCTCGGCGCGTCGACGATCCCGACGCGCTACCATAATATAGTTGATACTGAGCGTGACGACCGCCGCGCACGGTCGGGGAAACGCCCCGTTAGCGCCCGGACGGTCGCCGAGCTCGCTTGCTCGACATCTTGCAGGACTTCGGTGCTCGAGTGGCCAGAAAAGTAGTCGGCGGATGACAGCAAACTACAGCGGAGCCCGCTACTTGGCCAGGCCGCGGGGGCGGGTTTCTCGCCTTGCGGGCCACGACGCTGAAAAGCGTGTCTCGTACCGAACAGCCGCCAGACTAGTAAGAACAGCGGAGCTCGGCGCGTCGACGATCCCGACGCGCTACCATAATATAGTTGATACTGAGCGTGACGACCGCCGCGCACGGTCGGGGAAACGCCCCGTTAGCGCCCGGACGGTCGCCGAGCTCGCTTGCTCGACATCTTGCAGGACTTCGGTGCTCGAGTGGCCAGAAAAGTAGTCGGCGGATGACAGCAAACTACAGCGGAGCCCGCTACTTGGCCAGGCCGCGGGGGCGGGTTTCTCGCCTTGCGGGCCACGACGCTGAAAAGCGTGTCTCGTACCGAACAGCCGCCAGACTAGTAAGAACAGCGGAGCTCGGCGCGTCGACGATCCCGACGCGCTACCATAATATAGTTGATACTGAGCGTGACGACCGCCGCGCACGGTCGGGGAAACGCCCCGTTAGCGCCCGGACGGTCGCCGAGCTCGCTTGCTCGACATCTTGCAGGACTTCGGTGCTCGAGTGGCCAGAAAAGTAGTCGGCGGATGACACCAAACTACAGCGGAGCCCGCTACTTGGCCAGGCCGCGGGGGCGCGTTTCTCGCCTTGCGGGCCACGACGCTGAAATGCGTGTCTCGTTCCGAACAGCCGCCAGTCTTGTAACAACAGCGGAGCTCGGCGCGTCGACGATCCCGACGCGCTACCATAATATAGTTGATACTGAGCGTGACGACCGCCGCGCACGGTCGGGGAAACGCCCCGTTAGCGCCCGGACGGTCGCCGAGCTCGCTTGCTCGACATCTTGCAGGACTTCGGTGCTCGAGTGGCCAGAAAAGTAGTCGGCGGATGACAGCAAACTACAGCGGTGCCCGCTACTTGGCCATGCCGCGGGGGCGGGTTTCTCGCCTTGCGGGCCACGACGCTGAAAAGCGTGTCTCGTACCGAACAGCCGCCAGACTAGTAAGAACAGCGGAGCTCGGCGCGACGACGATCCCGACGCGCTACTACAATAATTAGTTGATACTGAGCGTGACGACCGCCGCGCACGGTCGGGGAAACGCCCCGTTCGCGCCCGTACGGTGGCCGAGCTCGCTTGCTCGACATCTTGCAGGACTTCGGTGCTCGAGTGGACAGAAAAGTAGTCGGCGGATGACAGCAAACAACAGCGGAGCCCGCTACTTTGCCAGGCCGCGGGCGCGCGCCTCTCGCCTTGCGGGCCACGACGCTGAAAAGCGTGTCTCGTACCGAACAGCCGCCAGACTTGTAAGAACAGCGGAGCTCGGCGCGTCGACGATCCCGGCACGCTACCATAATATAGTTGATACTGAGCGGGACGACCGCCGCGCACGGTCGGGGAAACGCCCCGTTCGCGCCCGGACGGTGGCCGAGCTCGCTTGCTCGACATCTTGCAGGACTTCGGTGCTCGAGTGGACAGAAAAGTAGTCGGCGGATGACAGCAAACAACAGCGGAGCCCGCTACTTTGCCAGGCCGCGGGCGCGCGCCTCTCGCCTTGCGGGCCACGACGCTGAAAAGCGTGTCTCGTACCGAACAGCCGCCAGACTTGTAAGAACAGCGGAGCTCGGCGCGTCGACGATCCCGGCACGCTACCATAATATAGTTGATACTGAGCGGGACGACCGCCGCGCACGGTCGGGGAAACGCCCCGTTCGCGCCCGGACGGTGGCCGAGCTCGCTTGCTCGACATCTTGCAGGACTTCGGTGCTCGAGTGGACAGAAAAGTAGTCGGCGGATGACAGCAAACAACAGCGGAGCCCGCTACTTGGCCAGGCCGCGGGCGCGCGCCTCTCGCCTTGCGGGCCCCGACGCGGAACAGCGGAGCTCTAACCGAACAGCCGCCAGACTTGTAAGAACAGCGGAGCTCGGCGCGTCGACGATCCCGACACGCTACCATAATATAGTTGATACTGAGCGGGACGACCGCCGCGCACGGTCGGGGAAACGCCCCGTTCGCGCGCCAACGCTCGCCGAGCTCGACGGCTCGACACCTTGCAGGACTTCGGTGCTCGAGCGGCCATAAAAGGGTTCGGCGGATGGCATTAAACAACAGCGGAGCCAGCGACTTTGCTACCTCTGTATGGTTCGACTTGAGCGAGACGACCGCCGCGCACGGTCGGGGAAACGCCCCGTTAGCGCCCAGACGGTCGCCGAGCTCGCCTGCTCGACATCTTGCAGGACTTCGGTGCTCGAGCGCCCAGAAAAGTAGTCGGCGGATGACACCAAACAACAGCGGAGGCCGCTGCTTTGCATGGCCACGAGGGCGCGGACGGGCGGGTCTCTCGCCTTGCGGGCCCCGACGCGGAACAGCGGAGCTCGTTTCGAACGCCCGCCTGGCTCGTAAGAACAGCGGAGCTCGGCGCGTCGACGACCCCGACGCGCTACCATAGTATAGTTGAGACTGAGCGAGACGACCGCCGCGCACGGTCGGGGAAACGCCCCGTTCGCGCGCCAACGCTCGCCGAGCTCGACGGCTCGACACCTTGCAGGACTTCGGTGCTCGAGCGGCCATAAAAGGGTTCGGCGGATGGCATTAAACAACAGCGGAGCCAGCGACTTTGCTACCTCTGTATCGTTCGACTTGAGCGAGACGACCGCCGCGCACGGTCGGGGAAACGCCCCGTTCGCGCCCAGACGGTCGCCGAGCTCGCTTGCTCGACATCTTGCAGGACTTCGGTGCTCGAGCGGCCAGAAAAGGAGTCGGCGGATGGCATTAAACCGACAGCGGAGCCCGCTACCTCACGGTATAGTTCAACTGCACCGAGACGACCGCCGCGCACGGTCTTGCTGCAAATAATAACATTTTTGCGCCGGTTAATACCCAAAAACTTTGGAAATCTACCTCTTGGAATAGGAAAAGCCGCTGCAAATCGGCAATTGTGGAGATATTTCAGATGTAGTTACAGATTTGCATTCCTCATGTTTAGACGCATCAGTGTGCGAAAAGTTCGTCCAATTCCTTCAAATAATAAACTTTTGGCGCCGGTTAATACCCAAAAACTTTGGAAATCTACCTCTTGGAATAGGAAAAGCCGCTGCAAATCGGCAATTGTGGAGATATTTCAGACGTAGTTACAGATTTGCATTCCTCATGTTTAGACGCATCAGTGTGCGAAAAGTTCGTCCAATTCCTTCAAATAATAAACTTTTGGCGCCTGTATATACCCAAAAACTTTGGAAATCTACCTCTTGGAATAGGAAAAGCCGCTGCAAATCGGCAATTGTGGAGATATTTCAGATGTAGTTACAGATTTGCATTCCTCATGTTTAGACGCATCAGTGTGCGAAAAGTTCGTCCAATTCCTTCAAATAATAAACTTTTGGCGCCGGTATAATATACCCAAAAACTTTGGAAATCTACCTCTTGGAATAGGAAAAGCCGCTGCAAATCGGCAATTGTGGAGATATTTCAGATGTAGTTACAGATTTGCATTCCTCATGTTTAGACGCATCAGTG
>JAVRBK010000198.1:0-10000 GCA_036250285.1 Pyrocoelia pectoralis | reverse complement strand
CATATCTCCCCGCTATGGGCTTCCATGGATCTCGAACGCTCATGCAGAAAAGAAAACTCTTCCCGGACCTCCCGACGGCGTCTCCGGGTCGTTTTAGGTTACCCAGACGAACTCTCAGATGAGGGCCCGAATAGTGGCGGTTCCGTTGCCGGGTTGCGGAATAGGAACCGCATTCCCTTTCGCCCCTGAGGCGCGACATGATACGTACAACTACTGCTGCCGGTACGGGCGCGGCACGTTCTCGTGCGTGCGTGCGCGCGCGGCGCGCGAGACCCAACACGCGGTGTGTGTTGTACGCTGCGTCGTCGAGCGACGAGCGTACGTGCACTCTTGCGCGCGTGTTTAGTCGTCCGAACGCGCGACACGCGTGACGCGTGCGTCGTCGCCGCGTACGGCGGCGTGTCGTCGATCTCGCGTGTACGCGCCTCATCGACGTCGGCTTTCGCCTAGCGGCTTAGGATCGACTGACTCGTGTGCAACTGCTGTTCACACGAAACCCTTCTCCACGTCAGTCCTCCAGGTGCTCGCTGAAGTATTTGCTACTACCACCAAGATCTGCGCCGACGGCGGCTCCAGACGGGCTCACGCCCGGTCCTTCTGCGCTCACCGTCGCGACCCCCCTACTCGTCGGGGCCTCTCTTTGCGCCGCGCCCGAGGGCGCGACGCGCTTGCCGCCAACGGCGAAGTATAAGCACGACGCTTAAGCGCCATCCATTTTCAGGGCTGGTAACTTCGGCAGGTGAGTTGTTACACACTCCTTAGCGGATTCCGACCTCCATGGTCACCGTCCTGCTGTCCTGAGTTACCAACGCCTTTTCTGGTTTCCAATGAGCGTCGATTTGGGCGCTTTAACTTCGCGTTTGGTTCATCCCACAGCGCCAGTTCTGCTTACCAAAAATGGCCCACTTGGCACTCTAGATCCGATCTCGCGGCTTCGTGTGTCGGGCAAGCCGGAGATCTCACACATTTAAAGTTTGAGAATAGGTTGAGGTCGTTTCGACCCCGATTCGCTCTAATCATTCGCTTTACCGCATGAGACTCTTATCTCGAGCGAGCGCCAGCTATCCTAAGGGAAACTTCGGAGGGAACCAGCTACTAGACGGTTCGATTGGTCTTTCGCCCCTATACCCAGTTCTGACGATCGATTTGCACGTCAGAATCGCTGCGGACCTCCATCAGGGTTTCCCCTGACTTCGTCCTGACCAGGCATAGTTCACCATCTTTCGGGTCCCAGCGCGCGCGCTAGAGGTGCGCCTCCGGCACCGAACGACGACGACGAGCGCGAACTCGCCGAACGCGACGGTGCCTGGCGGAGACGCCCCGGGAGTGCGGGGCCGCTCGATCGTGCCGGCGGCCCATCCTCCCCACGGTCGACGGGATGCGGACGCGCAAACGCCCGCCCCCGGTCGTCCTTCGCTTTCGCTTCGCCTTTGGGTTTAGTAGTTTGCTCCCATTGACTCGCGCGCACGTTGGACTCCTTGGTCCGTGTTTCAAGACGGGTCCTGAAGACGCCCGAAGCAAAAGCGTCGCCGACGATCGGACGTCGGTGTGTGCGAGCACACGCCCGAGACCTACCGCCGCGGCGCGCCGCCTCCGCTAGGAGGGGCGTCGGCCGCGACGGCGTCGGGCGCGCCGCGAAGGCGCACCGCCGAACGAACGCATCGGTCTGTGTTTGAGTGCCGCGTCGGGCGTGCCGAGCGCCTATTTGAGGGCGCGGCGGGTTCGAGGGGCAACGCAAAGACGACGGGAACGAGTCCCGCCGCGCCGCCTCGAGCTTCCCGCGCGTCCCCTTCCTGCGTCGGCGACTCCCAACGGGTCGCGACGTCCTACCGGCCGAGAAGTGCACGCCGCCGCCGCATCGCCCGCGGCGCCGGACGCTGTATCTCGGCTTTCGATCTTTCGGGTTCCTCAGGTTTACCCCCGAACGGTTTCACGTACTCTTGAACTCTCTCTTCAAAGTTCTTTTCAACTTTCCCTCGCGGTACTTGTTCGCTATCGGTCTCGTGGTCGTATTTAGCCTTAGATGGAGTTTACCACCTGCTTAGGGCTGCAATCCCGAGCAACCCGACTCTAGGGAGAGATCCGACCCGACGCCGGGCGGCGGTCCTACGGGCCTGGCACCCTCTGCGGGTGGTTCGGCCTCTTTCAAGAAGGACTTGGACGCGCCGCTGTCGCGACGTCGGGACTTGCGGACCCTCCTTAACGCCACATTTCCCGATCGGCCCTCGCGGACCGTGGGATTCGGCGCTGGGCTCCTCCCTGTTCGCTCGCCGCTACTGAGGGAATCCTTGTTAGTTTCTTTTCCTCCGCTTAGTAATATGCTTAAGTTCGGCGGGTGATCTCGCCCGAACTGAGGTCGTCTATTTGTATTTATTTATAGATCCTTTGGATCGTTTGCTTTGTGGCGTCGGCGCGCGCGCGGCTCGAAGAAACGAACCGAGCGCGCGCGCCCCCGCCGCGAAAGTACACCGAACGCGAGATGATCGCGCGGCCGCCGAACGACGAACGTCTCTCCGTATCTCCTCTACTATGACACGTCGCGTCGACGGCGGCCGCAAGCGAAACCCGCGCCGCATCGCCATCGGTGCACCCTCGCGCGCGAATGGTCGTCGGTGCGAGGCGCGGACGACGCAACGGCGAGACCGCTGCGCGCCCGTACCGTCGGCTCCGGCTTATCTCGAGGAGACGCGAGAAGAGGCTCGCGCACGTAGAGGCGGGCGGGTGGTCGTCTCTCCCCCACCTCCCGCTCTACTACTATGCACCTCTCTCCTCGCGACGCTCCCAAACGTCGCAGTCGCCGCGCGCCAACTCGCTCCGGCGGGACGACTGCAGTCTTTAAGGACAGGGCGGGGGGGACGCGCTTTGCCAAGTGGCGCGCCGCAAACCCCGCTGCCTCTTTAGAGGACGACCCTCAGCCTGACGTGGTCCAGGAACGCCGGAGCGTTTCCCGGACCGCAATGTGCGTTCGAATTGTCGATGTTCGTGTGTCCTGCAGTTCACACTACGACGCGCATTTAGCTGCGTTCTTCATCGACCCACGAGCCGAGTGATCCACCGTTCGAGGTTAGTCTTTCTTTCTACTCTCTCTCTATATTATGTATGTAGGATACGTAAATTAGGTGTTTCAAAAAAAAAAAAAGTGTCGGGGCGGCGTGCGCGAGCAAGCAAGTACATTTAACGCCAAGAAGTACTCGCTCGCCCGCCCAGCCGCACTCACACTAATCGAGGGCGACTCTCTCCGCGCCTCTGAACGTTTGCTGTGCGTGTGTGCGCGCTTTGCGATCGGGGCGAGGGCTTCGGAGGCCGCGAGATCGCTACCTGCTCGAACCCCACCTGCCGACTGCCGACGAGGGGCGCACGGACGGGGAGCTCGCCTCCCTCGACCGGCCTGAGCCCGGGAGAACGATCCGTTCGTCGCCACTCTCGTCAAGTCTCTCTCTCTCTTATATAAATATATTATATACGGTTCTCTAGATAAAGAACTAGCGTTGCGCCAACAACGAAGAACTTTAATGATCCTTCCGCAGGTTCACCTACGGAAACCTTTGTTACGACTTTTACTTCCTCTAAACGATCAAGTTCGGTCGAACTTTCCGGCGCGTCCGTCGACCTTTAGGGCGGACGGGCGTCGGTCCGAAGACCTCGCTAATCGTTCGATCGGTAGTAGCGACGGGCGGTGTGTACAAAGGGCAGGGACGTAATCAACGCGAGCTTATGACTCGCGCTTACTGGGAATTCCTCGTTCATGGGGAAGAATTTCAAGCCCCAATCCCTAGCACGAAGGAGTTTCAGCGGATTACCCGGTCCTCTCGGACGAGGGCTATCTGCGCACACGCTGATTCCTTCAGTGTAGCGCGCGTGCGGCCCAGGACATCTAAGGGCATCACAGACCTGTTATTGCTCTTCTATAGCGCGGCTTCGAGCCGCTTGTCCCTCTAAGAAGATATGTTTGTCCGCAGACAGTGTAAGAACCGAGCGCTCGTGCTACCGTCGCGCGCGCGCGACCCCCGTCGCTCCGACGCGGCCGCTGAGCGACCGGACGGCGACGTACGCCTCGCACCGGGGCGCGAGACGCCGAGGGACGTTTGACCGCGCGGGAGGCACGCGAGGAACGCCGGCCTTCGAGATGCCTGTGTGTGACCGAACGACGACGACACGACGACGACGCGACGACGACGACGCGCGAGGCGTGTCGACGCGCGCGCGCGTGCGCCTTCGTCCGTTCTTTCGGCTATTAAGCAGGACAGAGTCTCGTTCGTTATCGGAATTAACCAGACAAATCGCTCCACCAAACTAAGAACGGCCATGCACCACCACCACCGAATCAAGAAAGAGCTCTCAATCTGTCAATCCTTCCGGTGTCCGGGCCTGGTGAGGTTTCCCGTGTTGAGTCAAATTAAGCCGCAGGCTCCACTCCTGGTGGTGCCCTTCCGTCAATTCCTTTAAGTTTCAGCTTTGCAACCATACTTCCCCCGGAACCCGAAAGCTTTGGTTTCCCGGAAGCTGCCCGCCGAGTCATAGAAGTAACGTCGGCGGATCGCTAGCTGGCATAGTTTATGGTTAGAACTAGGGCGGTATCTGATCGCCTTCGAACCTCTAACTTTCGTTCTTGATCGATGAAAGCGTTTTTGGCAAATGCTTTCGCTCAAGTCCGTCTTGCGACGATCCAAGAATTTCACCTCTAACGTCGCAATACGAATGCCCCCATCCGCACCCATTGATCATTACCTCCGTCTGTCGTTCCACAAAAACCCAACAAAATAGAACGGAGGTCCTATTCGATTATTCCATGCGCGTGTATGCGAGCGCAATTTAGCCTGCTTTAAGCACTTTAATTTGTTCAAAGTAACGTTGCCGGCCCCCGCCTGGACACTCGGTTAAGAGCACCCCGTAGGCGAGTTCGTAGTACCGGCTGGACGTCCAACGTGCGCGCCAGTTGGCGTCGCGAGCGCGACGAACCGGCGGCCGAGGACACAATTTCGACTACGAGCTTTTTAACCGCAGCAACTTTAATATACGCTATTGGAGCTGGAATTACCGCGGCTGCTGGCACCAGACTTGCCCTCCAATCGATCCTCGTTAAAGGTTTTAAAGTGTGCTCATTCCGATCACGGGGCCTCGGATGAGTCCCGTATCGTTATTTTTCGTCACTACCTCCCCGTGCCGGGAGTGGGTAATTTGCGCGCCTGCTGCCTTCCTTGGATGTGGTAGCCGTTTCTCAGGCTCCCTCTCCGGAATCGAACCCTGATTCCCCGTTACCCGTTACAACCATGGTAGGCGCATAACCTACCATCGAAAGTTGATAAGGCAGACATTTGAAAGATGCGTCGCCGGTGCGTGACCGTGCGATCGGCATAAAGTTATTCAGATTCGTCGTGCGAGCTATGTTTGAGGAGGCGAGGCCGCGACGACGCGCGAGACGACGCCGGACCCTACCTCCCCGCGTTGGTTTTGATCTAATAAAAGCGCTCCTTCCGTCTCCGGTCGGAGTTCTGTATGCATGTATTAGCTCTAGAATTACCACAGTTATCCAAGTAAATGTGGGTACGATCTAATGAACCATAACTGATATAATGAGCCTTTCGCGGTTTCACCTTATTTTGGTTTGTACTGAGACATGCATGGCTTAATCTTTGAGACAAGCATATGACTACTGGCAGGATCAACCAGGGATCTGCTCGACGCGGCCCGCTCGGCCGTGGCCGATGTGTGATGCGGGTCGGTCTCGCGACGGCGGCGGCGTGGTGTTGGCGACGAGGAGGTGGTCGCTGGGACACGACCGACACACCTAGACGACCAACACCAAAAACCGCCGCCTTTTTATTGCGTGCGTGCGGTTCGAATCGCTCCTTCGAGCGAGACTGGCCGCGCAATAAGGATTTACTTATTAGCGAGACGTAGGATCGACGAGATACTCTCACTCTGCATCCATCTATCCATCCGCCTCTCTAGATCTCTCTCTCTCTCAAAGGAAAATCGCCGAGAACCACACACACTGTCGCCCTCCGTGTGCGTCGTTTGTTACCTCGGGTTTCCCGCCTTTGCCTCCTAATACCGCTGCTCTTACTCGACTCCGACACTTCAGCGCTTCGCGAAAGTAGTCGGGCCTAGACGTGCGTGTATTCGAGTTCGCCGTGTCTTGCGCGCCGCAGCCTCTCTCGCTTACTGCGGCGCCTATCCTCGCTCGGGACGAGGTGAGCATTCGCAAAAGTTCATTTAGTAATAACGAATAGTTACCACTATAAAAAGTCATATTCGACCGCATTGGGTTCGGTGCGACGCAAGGCGGCGCGTTGACCGCGGTCTCGCTTCGGTACGAGACGCGAGCGTGCATAGTGCTGAAGAGGTAATGTGCACAAATCCGATAGCAATGTAACGGGTAAGGCGACAAAATACATCCTAGCGTATGGCTCGCGCGCGGCACTGATCGACCGTCTCTCGACGATCCGACACAGCACCATAATATAGTTGGAGTTGGCCGAGACGACCGCCGCGCACGGTCCGGGAACCGCATACGTTCCCGACCCGACGATCGCGGTGATGCCCCGCTCGAGATTTTGCCCGACTGCTGGCCGCAATCGTCCGAAAATGAGTCGGCGGATGGCATTAAACAAAAGCGGAGCTCCTCTCTTTGTCCTAACGCATGTTGTCGCACCCGGCGGATGAGATTAAACGACAGCGGAGCCGGCGACTTCGCCAAGCCGACTGCGGGCCCGCAATCGTCCGAAAATGAGTCGGCGGATGGCATTAAACAAAAGCGGAGCTCCTCTCTTTGTCCTAACGCATGTTGTCGCACCCGGCGGATGAGATTAAACGACAGCGGAGCCGGCGACTTCGCCAAGCCGACTGCGGGCCCGCAATCGTCCGAAAATGAGTCGGCGGATGGCATTAAACAAAAGCGGAGCTCCTCTCTTTGTCCTAACGTATGTTGTCGCACCCGGCGGATGAGATTAAACAACAGCGGAGCCGGCGACTGCGCCAAGCCACGAGGGCGCGTCTCTCGCCTTGCGGGCCCAGACGCGGAACAGCGGAGCTCGTACCGAACAGCCGCCGCCAGGCTCGTAAGAACAGCGGAGCTCGGCGCGTCGACGATCCCGACGCGCTACCATAGTATAGTTGAGACTGAGCGAGACGACCGCCGCGCACGGTCGGGGAAACGCCCCGTTCGCGCCCAGACGGTCGCCGAGATCGCCTGCTCGACATCTTGCAGGACTTCGGTGCTCGAGCGGCCAGAGTCGGCGGATGACACCAAACAACAGCGGAGGCCGCTGCTTTGCATGGCCACGAGGGCGCGGACGGGCGGGTCTCTCGCCTTGCGGGCCCCGACGCGGAACAGCGGAGCTCGTTTCGAACGCCCGCCTGGCTCGTAAGAACAGCGGAGCTCGGCGCGTCGACGACCCCGACGCGCTACCATAGTATAGTTGAGACTGAGCGAGACGACCGCCGCGCACGGTCGGGGAAACGCCCCGTTCGCGCGCCAACGCTCGCCGAGCTCGACGGCTCGACACCTTGCAGGACTTCGGTGCTCGAGCGGCCATAAAAGGGTTCGGCGGATGGCATTAAACAACAGCGGAGCCAGCGACTTTGCTACCTCTGTATGGTTCGACTTGAGCGAGACGACCGCCGCGCACGGTCGGGGAAACGCCCCGTTAGCGCCCAGACGGTCGCCGAGCTCGCTTGATCGACATCTTGCAGGACCTCGGTGCTCGAGTGGCCAGAAAAGTAGTCGGCGGATGACAGCAAACTACAGCGGAGCCCGCTACTTGGCCAGGCCGCGGGGGCGGGTTTCTCGCCTTGCGGGCCACGACGCTGAAAAGCGTGTCTCGTACCGAACAGCCGCCAGACTAGTAAGAACAGCGGAGCTCGGCGCGTCGACGATCCCGACGCGCTACCATAATATAGTTGATACTGAGCGTGACGACCGCCGCGCACGGTCGGGGAAACGCCCCGTTAGCGCCCGGACGGTCGCCGAGCTCGCTTGCTCGACATCTTGCAGGACTTCGGTGCTCGAGTGGCCAGAAAAGTAGTCGGCGGATGACAGCAAACTACAGCGGAGCCCGCTACTTGGCCAGGCCGCGGGGGCGGGTTTCTCGCCTTGCGGGCCACGACGCTGAAAAGCGTGTCTCGTACCGAACAGCCGCCAGACTAGTAAGAACAGCGGAGCTCGGCGCGTCGACGATCCCGACGCGCTACCATAATATAGTTGATACTGAGCGTGACGACCGCCGCGCACGGTCGGGGAAACGCCCCGTTAGCGCCCGGACGGTCGCCGAGCTCGCTTGCTCGACATCTTGCAGGACTTCGGTGCTCGAGTGGCCAGAAAAGTAGTCGGCGGATGACAGCAAACTACAGCGGAGCCCGCTACTTGGCCAGGCCGCGGGGGCGGGTTTCTCGCCTTGCGGGCCACGACGCTGAAAAGCGTGTCTCGTACCGAACAGCCGCCAGACTAGTAAGAACAGCGGAGCTCGGCGCGTCGACGATCCCGACGCGCTACCATAATATAGTTGATACTGAGCGTGACGACCGCCGCGCACGGTCGGGGAAACGCCCCGTTAGCGCCCGGACGGTCGCCGAGCTCGCTTGCTCGACATCTTGCAGGACTTCGGTGCTCGAGTGGCCAGAAAAGTAGTCGGCGGATGACACCAAACTACAGCGGAGCCCGCTACTTGGCCAGGCCGCGGGGGCGCGTTTCTCGCCTTGCGGGCCACGACGCTGAAATGCGTGTCTCGTTCCGAACAGCCGCCAGTCTTGTAACAACAGCGGAGCTCGGCGCGTCGACGATCCCGACGCGCTACCATAATATAGTTGATACTGAGCGTGACGACCGCCGCGCACGGTCGGGGAAACGCCCCGTTAGCGCCCGGACGGTCGCCGAGCTCGCTTGCTCGACATCTTGCAGGACTTCGGTGCTCGAGTGGCCAGAAAAGTAGTCGGCGGATGACAGCAAACTACAGCGGTGCCCGCTACTTGGCCATGCCGCGGGGGCGGGTTTCTCGCCTTGCGGGCCACGACGCTGAAAAGCGTGTCTCGTACCGAACAGCCGCCAGACTAGTAAGAACAGCGGAGCTCGGCGCGACGACGATCCCGACGCGCTACAATAATATAGTTGATACTGAGCGTGACGACCGCCGCGCACGGTCGGGGAAACGCCCCGTTCGCGCCCGTACGGTGGCCGAGCTCGCTTGCTCGACATCTTGCAGGACTTCGGTGCTCGAGTGGACAGAAAAGTAGTCGGCGGATGACAGCAAACAACAGCGGAGCCCGCTACTTTGCCAGGCCGCGGGCGCGCGCCTCTCGCCTTGCGGGCCACGACGCTGAAAAGCGTGTCTCGTACCGAACAGCCGCCAGACTTGTAAGAACAGCGGAGCTCGGCGCGTCGACGATCCCGGCACGCTACCATAATATAGTTGATACTGAGCGGGACGACCGCCGCGCACGGTCGGGGAAACGCCCCGTTCGCGCCCGGACGGTGGCCGAGCTCGCTTGCTCGACATCTTGCAGGACTTCGGTGCTCGAGTGGACAGAAAAGTAGTCGGCGGATGACAGCAAACAACAGCGGAGCCCGCTACTTTGCCAGGCCGCGGGCGCGCGCCTCTCGCCTTGCGGGCCACGACGCTGAAAAGCGTGTCTCGTACCGAACAGCCGCCAGACTTGTAAGAACAGCGGAGCTCGGCGCGTCGACGATCCCGGCACGCTACCATAATATAGTTGATACTGAGCGGGACGACCGCCGCGCACGGTCGGGGAAACGCCCCGTTCGCGCCCGGACGGTGGCCGAGCTCGCTTGCTCGACATCTTGCAGGACTTCGGTGCTCGAGTGGACAGAAAAGTAGTCGGCGGATGACAGCAAACAACAGCGGAGCCCGCTACTTGGCCAGGCCGCGGGCGCGCGCCTCTCGCCTTGCGGGCCCCGACGCGGAACAGCGGAGCTCTAACCGAACAGCCGCCAGACTTGTAAGAACAGCGGAGCTCGGCGCGTCGACGATCCCGACACGCTACC
>JAVRBK010000197.1:17500-19820 GCA_036250285.1 Pyrocoelia pectoralis | reverse complement strand
CGACAGCGGCGCGTCCAAGTCCTTCTTGAAAGAGGCCGAACCACCCGGCAGGGTGCCAGGCCCGTAGGACCGCCGCCCGGCGTCGGGTCGGATCTCTCCTAGAGTCGGGTTGCTCGGGATTGCAGCCCTAAGCAGGTGGTAAACTCCATCTAAGGCTAAATACGACCACGCGACCGATAGCGAACAAGTACCGCGAGGGAAAGTTGAAAAGAACTTTGAAGAGAGCGTTCAAGAGTACGTGAAACCGTTCGGGGGTAAACCTGAGGAACCCGAAAGATCGAAAGCCGAGATACAGCGTCCGGCGCCGCGGGCGATGCGGCGGCGGCGTGCACTTCTCGGCCGGTAGGACGTCGCGACCCGTTGGGAGTCGCCGACGCAGGAAGGGGACGCGCGGGAAGCTCGAGGCGGCGCGCGGGACTCGTTCCCGTCGTCTTTGCGTTGCCCCTCGAACCCGCCGCGCCCTCAAATAGGCGCTCGGCACGCCCGACGCGGCACTCAAACACAGACCGATGCGTTCGTTCGGCGGTGCGCCTTCGCGGCGCGCCCGACGCCGTCGCGGCCGACGCCCCTCCTAGCGGAGGCGGCGCGCCGCGGCGGTAGGGTCTCGGGCGTGTGCTCGCCCACACCGACGTCCGATCGTCGGCGACGCTTTGCTTCGGGCGTCTTCAGGACCCGTCTTGAAACACGGACCAAGGAGTCCAACGTGCGCGCGAGTCAAGGGAGCAAACTACTAAACCCAAAGGCGAAGCGAAAGCGAAGGACGACCGGGGGCGGGCGTTTGCGCGTCCGCATCCCGTCGACCGTGGGGGGATGGGCCGCCGGCACGATCGAGCGGCCCCGCACTCCCGGGGCGTCTCCGCCAGGCACCGTCGCGTTCGGCGAGTTCGCGCTCGTCGTCGTCGTTCGGTGCCGGAGGCGCACCTCTAGCGCGCGCGCTGGGACCCGAAGATGGTGAACTATGCCTGGTCAGGACGAAGTCAGGGGAAACCCTGATGGAGGTCCGCAGCGATTCTGACGTGCAAATCGATCGTCAGAACTGGGTATAGGGGCGAAAGACCAATCGAACCGTCTAGTAGCTGGTTCCCTCCGAAGTTTCCTTAGGATAGCTGGCGCTCGCTCGAGATAAGAGTCTCATGCGGTAAAGCGAATGATTAGAGCGAATCGGGGTCGAAACGACCTCAACCTATTCTCAAACTTTAAATGTGTGAGATCTCCGGCTTGCCCGACACACGAAGCCGCGAGATCGGATCTAGAGTGCCAAGTGGGCCATTTTTGGTAAGCAGAACTGGCGCTGTGGGATGAACCAAACGCGAAGTTAAAGCGCCCAAATCGACGCTCATTGGAAACCAGAAAAGGCGTTGGTAACTCAGGACAGCAGGACGGTGACCATGGAGGTCGGAATCCGCTAAGGAGTGTGTAACAACTCACCTGCCGAAGTTACCAGCCCTGAAAATGGATGGCGCTTAAGCGTCGTGCTTATACTTCGCCGTTGGCGGCAAGCGCGTCGCGCCCTCGGGCGCGGCGCAAAGAGAGGCCCCGACGAGTAGGGGGTCGCGACGGTGAGCGCAGAAGGACCGGGCGTGAGCCCGTCTGGAGCCGCCGTCGGCGCAGATCTTGGTGGTAGTAGCAATACTTCAGCGAGCACCTGGAGGACTGACGTGGAGAAGGGTTTCGTGTGAACAGCAGTTGCACACGAGTCAGTCGATCCTAAGCCGCTAGGCGAAAGCCGACGTCGATGAGGCGCGTACACGCGAGATCGACGACACGCCGCCGTACGCGGCGACGACGCACGCGTCACGCGTGTCGCGCGTTCGGACGACTACACGCGCGCAAGAGTGCACGTACGCTCGTCGCTCGACGACGCAGCGTACAACACACACCGCGTGTTGGGTCTCGCGCGCGCGCGGCGCACGCACGCACGAGAACGTGCCGCGCCCGTACCGGCAGCAGTAGTTGTACGTATCATGTCGCGCCTCAGGGGCGAAAGGGAATGCGGTTCCTATTCCGCAACCCGGCAACGGAACCGCCACTATTCGGGCCCTCATCTGAGAGTTCGTCTGGGTAACCTAAAACGACCCGGAGACGCCGTCGGGAGGTCCGGGAAGAGTTTTCTTTCTGCATGAGCGTTCGAGATCCATGGAAGCCCATAGCGGGGAGATATGGTTCGGAACGCGAAGAGCACCGCAATTGCCGCGGTGTCCGGATCGTCCCCTCGGACCTTGAAAATCCGGGAGAGGGCTACGAGGAGCGACCGTGCCGGCTCGTACCCATATCCGCAGCCGGTCTCCAAGGTGAATAGCCTCTAGTCGATAGAATAATG
>JAVRBK010000197.1:0-12500 GCA_036250285.1 Pyrocoelia pectoralis | reverse complement strand
TTGAAGGAATTGGACGAACTTTTCGCACACTGATGCGTCTAAACATGAGGAATGCAAATCTGTAACTACATCTGAAATATCTCCACAATTGCCGATTTGCAGCGGCTTTTCCTATTCCAAGAGGTAGATTTCCAAAGTTTTTGGGTATATACAGGCGCCAAAAGTTTATTATTTGAAGGAATTGGACGAACTTTTCGCACACTGATGCGTCTAAACATGAGGAATGCAAATCTGTAACTACGTCTGAAATATCTCCACAATTGCCGATTTGCAGCGGCTTTTCCTATTCCAAGAGGTAGATTTCCAAAGTTTTTGGGTATTAACCGGCGCCAAAAGTTTATTATTTGAAGGAATTGGACGAACTTTTCGCACACTGATGCGTCTAAACATGAGGAATGCAAATCTGTAACTACATCTGAAATATCTCCACAATTGCCGATTTGCAGCGGCTTTTCCTATTCCAAGAGGTAGATTTCCAAAGTTTTTGGGTATTAACCGGCGCAAAAATGTTATTATTTGCAGCAAGACCGTGCGCGGCGGTCGTCTCGGTGCAGTTGAACTATACCGTGAGGTAGCGGGCTCCGCTGTCGGTTTAATGCCATCCGCCGACTCCTTTTCTGGCCGCTCGAGCACCGAAGTCCTGCAAGATGTCGAGCAAGCGAGCTCGGCGACCGTCTGGGCGCGAACGGGGCGTTTCCCCGACCGTGCGCGGCGGTCGTCTCGCTCAAGTCGAACGATACAGAGGTAGCAAAGTCGCTGGCTCCGCTGTTGTTTAATGCCATCCGCCGAACCCTTTTATGGCCGCTCGAGCACCGAAGTCCTGCAAGGTGTCGAGCCGTCGAGCTCGGCGAGCGTTGGCGCGCGAACGGGGCGTTTCCCCGACCGTGCGCGGCGGTCGTCTCGCTCAGTCTCAACTATACTATGGTAGCGCGTCGGGGTCGTCGACGCGCCGAGCTCCGCTGTTCTTACGAGCCAGGCGGGCGTTCGAAACGAGCTCCGCTGTTCCGCGTCGGGGCCCGCAAGGCGAGAGACCCGCCCGTCCGCGCCCTCGTGGCCATGCAAAGCAGCGGCCTCCGCTGTTGTTTGGTGTCATCCGCCGACTACTTTTCTGGGCGCTCGAGCACCGAAGTCCTGCAAGATGTCGAGCAGGCGAGCTCGGCGACCGTCTGGGCGCTAACGGGGCGTTTCCCCGACCGTGCGCGGCGGTCGTCTCGCTCAAGTCGAACCATACAGAGGTAGCAAAGTCGCTGGCTCCGCTGTTGTTTAATGCCATCCGCCGAACCCTTTTATGGCCGCTCGAGCACCGAAGTCCTGCAAGGTGTCGAGCCGTCGAGCTCGGCGAGCGTTGGCGCGCGAACGGGGCGTTTCCCCGACCGTGCGCGGCGGTCGTCCCGCTCAGTATCAACTATATTATGGTAGCGTGTCGGGATCGTCGACGCGCCGAGCTCCGCTGTTCTTACAAGTCTGGCGGCTGTTCGGTTAGAGCTCCGCTGTTCCGCGTCGGGGCCCGCAAGGCGAGAGGCGCGCGCCCGCGGCCTGGCCAAGTAGCGGGCTCCGCTGTTGTTTGCTGTCATCCGCCGACTACTTTTCTGTCCACTCGAGCACCGAAGTCCTGCAAGATGTCGAGCAAGCGAGCTCGGCCACCGTCCGGGCGCGAACGGGCGTTTCCCCGACCGTGCGCGGCGGTCGTCCCGCTCAGTATCAACTATATTATGGTAGCGTGCCGGGATCGTCGACGCGCCGAGCTCCGCTGTTCTTACAAGTCTGGCGGCTGTTCGGTACGAGACACGCTTTTCAGCGTCGTGGCCCGCAAGGCGAGAGGCGCGCGCCCGCGGCCTGGCAAAGTAGCGGGCTCCGCTGTTGTTTGCTGTCATCCGCCGACTACTTTTCTGTCCACTCGAGCACCGAAGTCCTGCAAGATGTCGAGCAAGCGAGCTCGGCCACCGTCCGGGCGCGAACGGGGCGTTTCCCCGACCGTGCGCGGCGGTCGTCCCGCTCAGTATCAACTATATTATGGTAGCGTGCCGGGATCGTCGACGCGCCGAGCTCCGCTGTTCTTACAAGTCTGGCGGCTGTTCGGTACGAGACACGCTTTTCAGCGTCGTGGCCCGCAAGGCGAGAGGCGCGCGCCCGCGGCCTGGCAAAGTAGCGGGCTCCGCTGTTGTTTGCTGTCATCCGCCGACTACTTTTCTGTCCACTCGAGCACCGAAGTCCTGCAAGATGTCGAGCAAGCGAGCTCGGCCACCGTACGGGCGCGAACGGGGCGTTTCCCCCGACCGTGCGCGGCGGTCGTCACGCTCAGTATCAACTATATTATTGTAGCGCGTCGGGATCGTCGTCGCGCCGAGCTCCGCTGTTCTTACTAGTCTGGCGGCTGTTCGGTACGAGACACGCTTTTCAGCGTCGTGGCCCGCAAGGCGAGAACCCGCCCCCGCGGCATGGCCAAGTAGCGGGCACCGCTGTAGTTTGCTGTCATCCGCCGACTACTTTTCTGGCCACTCGAGCACGAAGTCCTGCAAGATGTCGAGCAAGCGAGCTCGGCGACCGTCCGGGCGCTAACGGGGCGTTTCCCCGACCGTGCGCGGCGGTCGTCACGCTCAGTATCAACTATATTATGGTAGCGCGTCGGGATCGTCGACGCGCCGAGCTCCGCTGTTGTTACAAGACTGGCGGCTGTTCGGAACGAGACACGCATTTCAGCGTCGTGGCCCGCAAGGCGAGAAACGCGCCCCCGCGGCCTGGCCAAGTAGCGGGCTCCGCTGTAGTTTGGTGTCATCCGCCGACTACTTTTCTGGCCACTCGAGCACCGAAGTCCTGCAAGATGTCGAGCAAGCGAGCTCGGCGACCGTCCGGGCGCTAACGGGGCGTTTCCCCGACCGTGCGCGGCGGTCGTCACGCTCAGTATCAACTATATTATGGTAGCGCGTCGGGATCGTCGACGCGCCGAGCTCCGCTGTTCTTACTAGTCTGGCGGCTGTTCGGTACGAGACACGCTTTTCAGCGTCGTGGCCCGCAAGGCGAGAGGCGCGCGCCCGCGGCCTGGCAAAGTAGCGGGCTCCGCTGTTGTTTGCTGTCATCCGCCGACTACTTTTCTGTCCACTCGAGCACCGAAGTCCTGCAAGATGTCGAGCAAGCGAGCTCGGCCACCGTCCGGGCGCGAACGGGGCGTTTCCCCGACCGTGCGCGGCGGTCGTCCCGCTCAGTATCAACTATATTATGGTAGCGTGCCGGGATCGTCGACGCGCCGAGCTCCGCTGTTCTTACAAGTCTGGCGGCTGTTCGGTACGAGACACGCTTTTCAGCGTCGTGGCCCGCAAGGCGAGAGGCCGCGCCCGCGGCCTGGCAAAGTAGCGGGCTCCGCTGTTGTTTGCTGTCATCCGCCGACTACTTTTCTGTCCACTCGAGCACCGAAGTCCTGCAAGATGTCGAGCAAGCGAGCTCGGCCACCGTACGGGCGCGAACGGGGCGTTTCCCCGACCGTGCGCGGCGGTCGTCACGCTCAGTATCAACTATATTATTGTAGCGCGTCGGGATCGTCGTCGCGCCGAGCTCCGCTGTTCTTACTAGTCTGGCGGCTGTTCGGTACGAGACACGCTTTTCAGCGTCGTGGCCCGCAAGGCGAGAAACCCGCCCCCGCGGCATGGCCAAGTAGCGGGCACCGCTGTAGTTTGCTGTCATCCGCCGACTACTTTTCTGGCCACTCGAGCACCGAAGTCCTGCAAGATGTCGAGCAAGCGAGCTCGGCGACCGTCCGGGCGCTAACGGGGCGTTTCCCCGACCGTGCGCGGCGGTCGTCACGCTCAGTATCAACTATATTATGGTAGCGCGTCGGATCGTCGACGCGCCGAGCTCCGCTGTTGTTACAAGACTGGCGGCTGTTCGGAACGAGACACGCATTTCAGCGTCGTGGCCCGCAAGGCGAGAAACGCGCCCCCGCGGCCTGGCCAAGTAGCGGGCTCCGCTGTAGTTTGGTGTCATCCGCCGACTACTTTTCTGGCCACTCGAGCACCGAAGTCCTGCAAGATGTCGAGCAAGCGAGCTCGGCGACCGTCCGGGCGCTAACGGGGCGTTTCTCCCCGACCGTGCGCGGCGGTCGTCACGCTCAGTATCAACTATATTATGGTAGCGCGTCGGGATCGTCGACGCGCCGAGCTCCGCTGTTCTTACTAGTCTGGCGGCTGTTCGGTACGAGACACGCTTTTCAGCGTCGTGGCCCGCAAGGGCGAGAAACCCGCCCCCGCGGCCTGGCCAAGTAGCGGGCTCCGCTGTAGTTTGCTGTCATCCGCCGACTACTTTTCTGGCCACTCGAGCACCGAAGTCCTGCAAGATGTCGAGCAAGCGAGCTCGGCGACCGTCCGGGCGCTAACGGGGCGTTTCCTTCCCCGACCGTGCGCGGCGGTCGTCACGCTCAGTATCAACTATATTATGGTAGCGCGTCGGGATCGTCGACGCGCCGAGCTCCGCTGTTCTTACTAGTCTGGCGGCTGTTCGGTACGAGACACGCTTTTCAGCGTCGTGGCCCGCAAGGCGAGAAACCCGCCCCCGCGGGCCTGGCCAAGTAGCGGGCTCCGCTGTAGTTTGCTGTCATCCGCCGACTACTTTCTGGCCACTCGAGCACCGAAGTCCTGCAAGATGTCGAGCAAGCGAGCTCGGCGACCGTCCGGGCGCTAACGGGGCGTTTCCCCGACCGTGCGCGGCGGTCGTCACGCTCAGTATCAACTATATTATGGTAGCGCGTCGGGATCGTCGACGCGCCGAGCTCCGCTGTTCTTACTAGTCTGGCGGCTGTTTCGGTACGAGACACGCTTTTCAGCGTCGTGGCCCGCAAGGCGAGAAACCCGCCCCCGCGGCCTGGCCAAGTAGCGGGCTCCGCTGTAGTTTGCTGTCATCCGCCGACTACTTTTCTGGCCACTCGAGCACCGAGGTCCTGCAAGATGTCGATCAAGCGAGCTCGGCGACCGTCTGGGGCGCTAACGGGGCGTTTCCCCGACCGTGCGCGGCGGTCGTCTCGCTCAAGTCGAACCATAACAGAGGTAGCAAAGTCGCTGGCTCCGCTGTTGTTTAATGCCATCCGCCGAACCCTTTTATGGCCGCTCGAGCACCGAAGTCCTGCAAGGTGTCGAGCCGTCGAGCTCGGCGAGCGTTGGCGCGCGAACGGGGCGTTCCCCGACCGTGCGCGGCGGTCGTCTCGCTCAGTCTCAACTATACTATGGTAGCGCGTCGGGGTCGTCGACGCGCCGAGCTTCCGCTGTTCTTACGAGCCAGGCGGGCTTCGAAACGAGCTCCGCTGTTCCGCGTCGGGCCCGCAAGGCGAGAGACCCCGCCCGTCCGCGCCCTCGTGGCCATGCAAGCAGCGGCCTCCGCTGTTGTTGGTGTCATCCGCCGACTCCTTTTCTGGCCGCTCGAGCACCGAAGTCCTGCAAGATGTCGAGCAGGCGATCTCGGCGACCGTCTGGGCGCGAACGGGGCGTTCCTCCCCGACCGTGCGCGGCGGTCGTCTCGCTCAGTCTCAACTATACTATGGTAGCGCGTCGGGATCGTCGACGCGCCGAGCTCCGCTGTTCTTACGAGCCTGGCGGCGGCTTGTTCGGTACGAGCTCCGCTGTTTCCGCGTCTGGGCCCGCAAGGCGAGAGACGCGCCCCTCGTGGCTTGGCGCAGTCGCCGGCTCCGCTGTTTGTTTAATCTCATCCGCCGGGTGCGACAACATACGTTAGGACAAAGAGAGGAGCTCCGCTTTTGTTTAATGCCATCCGCCGACTCATTTTCGGACGATTGCGGGCCCGCAGTCGGCTTGGCGAAGTCGCCGGCTCCGCTGTCGTTTAATCTCATCCGCCGGGTGCGACAACATGCGTTAGGACAAAGAGAGGAGCTCCGCTTTTGTTTAATGCCATCCGCCGACTCATTTTCGGACGATTGCGGGCCCGCAGTCGGCTTGGCGAAGTCGCCGGCTCCGCTGTCGTTTAATCTCATCCGCCGGGTGCGACAACATGCGTTAGGACAAAGAGAGGAGCTCCGCTTTTGTTTAATGCCATCCGCCGACTCATTTTCGGACGATTGCGGCCAGCAGTCGGGCAAAATCTCGAGCGGGGCATCACCGCGATCGTCGGGTCGGGAACGTATGCGGTTCCCGGACCGTGCGCGGCGGTCGTCTCGGCCAACTCCAACTATATTATGGTGCTGTGTCGGATCGTCGAGAGACGGTCGATCAGTGCCGCGCGCGAGCCATACGCTAGGATGTATTTTGTCGCCTTACCCGTTACATTGCTATCGGATTTGTGCACATTACCTCTTCACTATGCACGCTCGCGTCTCGTACCGAAGCGAGACCGCGGTCAACGCGCCGCCTTGCGTCGCACCGAACCCAATGCGGTCGAATATGACTTTTTATAGTGGTAACTATTCGTTATTACTAAATGAACTTTTGCGAATGCTCACCTCGTCCCGAGCGAGGATAGGCGCCGCAGTAAGCGAGAGAGGCTGCGGCGCGCAAGACACGGCGAACTCGAATACACGCACGTCTAGGCCCGACTACTTTCGCGAAGCGCTGAAGTGTCGGAGTCGAGTAAGAGCAGCGGTATTAGGAGGCAAAGGCGGGAAACCCGAGGTACAAACGACGCACACGGAGGGCGACAGTGTGTGTGGTTCTCGGCGATTTTCCTTTGAGAGAAGAGAGATCTAGAGAGGCGGATGGATAGATGGATGCAGAGTGAGAGAGTATCTCGTCGATCCTACGTCTCGCTAATAAGTAAATCCTTATTGCGTGCTGCGTCTCTCGCTCGAAGGAGCGATTCGAACGACGCACGCACGCAATAAAAAGGCGGCGGTTTTTGGTGTTGGTCGTCTAGGTGTGTCGGTCGTGTCCCAGCGACCACCTCCTCGTCGCCAACACCACGCCGCCGCCGTCGCGAGACCGACCCGCATCACACATCGGCCACGGCCGAGCGGGCCGCGTCGAGCAGATCCCTGGTTGATCCTGCCAGTAGTCATATGCTTGTCTCAAAGATTAAGCCATGCATGTCTCAGTACAAACCAAAATAAGGTGAAACCGCGAAAGGCTCATTATATCAGTTATGGTTCATTAGATCGTACCCACATTTACTTGGATAACTGTGGTAATTCTAGAGCTAATACATGCATACAGAACTCCGACCGGAGACGGAAGGAGCGCTTTTATTAGATCAAAACCAACGCGGGGAGGTAGGGTCCGGCGTCGTCTCGCGCGTCGTCGCGGCCTCGCCTCCTCAAACATAGCTCGCACGACGAATCTGAATAACTTTATGCCGATCGCACGGTCACGCACCGGCGACGCATCTTTCAAATGTCTGCCTTATCAACTTTCGATGGTAGGTTATGCGCCTACCATGGTTTAACGGGTAACGGGGAATCGGGTTCGATTCCGGAGAGGGAGCCTGAGAAACGGCTACCACATCCAAGGAAGGCAGCAGGCGCGCAAATTACCCACTCCCGGCACGGGGAGGTAGTGACGAAAAATAACGATACGGGACTCATCCGAGGCCCCGTGATCGGAATGAGCACACTTTAAAACCTTTAACGAGGATCGATTGGAGGGCAAGTCTGGTGCCAGCAGCCGCGGTAATTCCAGCTCCAATAGCGTATATTAAAGTTGCTGCGGTTAAAAAGCTCGTAGTCGAAATTGTGTCCTCGGCCGCCGGTTCGTCGCTCGCGACGCCAACTGGCGCGCACGTTGGACGTCCAGCCGGTACTACGAACTCGCCTACGGGGTGTCTTAACCGAGTGTCCAGGCGGGGGCCGGCAACGTTACTTTGAACAAATTAAAGTGCTTAACAGCTAAATTGCGCTCGCATACACGCGCATGGAATAATCGAATAGGACCTCCGTTCTATTTTGTTGGGGTTTTTGTGGAACGACAGACGGAGGTAATGATCAATGGGTGCGGATGGGGGCATTCGTATTGCGACGTTAGAGGTGAAATTCTTGGATCGTCGCAAGACGGACTTGAGCGAAAGCATTTGCCAAAAACGCTTTCATCGATCAAGAACGAAAGTTAGAGGTTCGAAGGCGATCAGATACCGCCCTAGTTCTAACCATAAACTATGCCAGCTAGCGATCCGCCGACGTTTACTTCTATGACTCGGCGGCAGCTTCCGGGAAACCAAAGCTTTCGGGTTCCGGGGGAAGTATGGTTGCAAAGCTGAAACTTAAAGGAATTGACGGAAGGGCACCACCAGGAGTGGAGCCTGCGGCTTAATTTGACTCAACACGGGAAACCTCACCAGGCCCGGACACCGGAAGGATTGACAGATTGAGAGCTCTTTCTTGATTCGGTGGGTGGTGGTGCATGGCCGTTCTTAGTTGGTGGAGCGATTTGTCTGGTTAATTCCGATAACGAACGAGACTCTGTCCTGCTTAATAGCCGAAAGAACGGACGAAGGCGCACGCGCGCGCGCGTCGACACGCCTCGCGCGTCGTCGTCGTCGCGTCGTCGTCGTGTCGTCGTCGTTCGGTCACACACAGGCATCTCGACGGCCGGCGTTCCTCGCGTGCCTCCCGCGCGGTCAAACGTCCCTCGGCGTCTCGCGCCCCGGTGCGAGGCGTACGTCGCCGTCCGGTCGCTCAGCGGCCGCGTCGGAGCGACGGGGTCGCGCGCGCGCGACGGTAGCCCGAGCGCTCGGTTCTTACACTGTCTGCGGACAAACATATCTTCTTAGAGGGACAAGCGGCTCGAAGCCGCGCTATAGAGCGCACTAACAGTCTGTGATGCCCTTAGATGTCCTGGGCCGCACGCGCGCTACACTGAAGGAATCAGCGTGTGCGCAGATAGCCCTCGTCCACGATGACCGGGTCATCCGCTGAAACTCCTTCGTGCTAGGGATTGGGGCTTGAACTTCTTCCCCATGACGAGGAATTCCCAGTAAGCGCGAGTCATAAGCTCGCGTTGATTACGTCCCTGCCCTTTGTACACACCCGCCCGTCGCTACTACCGATCGAACGATTTAGCGAGGTCTTCGGACCGCGCCCGTCCGCCCTAAAGGTCGACGGACGCGCCGGAAAGTCGACCGAACTTGATCGTTTAGAGGAAGTAAAGTCGTAACAAGGTTTCCGTAGGTGAACCTGCGGAAGGATCATTAAAGTTCTTCGTTGTTGGCGCAACGCTAGTTCTTTATCTAGAGAACCGTATATAATATATTTATATAAGAGAGAGAGACTTGACGAGAGTGGCGACGAACGGATCGTTCTCCCGGGCTCAGGCCGGTCGAGGGAGGCGAGCTCCCCGTCCGTGCGCCCCTCGTCGGCAGTCGGCAGGTGGGGTTTCGAGCAGGTAGCGATCTCGCGGCCTCCGAAGCCCTCGCCCCGATCGCAAAGCGCGCACACACGCACAGCAAACGTTCAGAGGCGCGGAGAGAGTCGCCCTCGATTAGTGTGAGTGCGGCTGGGCGGGCGAGCGAGTACTTCTTGGCGTTAAATGTACTTGCTTGCTCGCGCACGCCGCCCCGACACTTTTTTTTTTTTTTGAAACACCTAATTTACGTATCCTACATACATAATATAGAGAGAGAGTAGAAAGAAAGACTACCTCGAACGGTGGATCACTCGGCTCGTGGGTCGATGAAGAACGCAGCTAAATGCGCGTCGTAGTGTGAACTGCAGGACACACGAACATCGACAATTCGAACGCACATTGCGGTCCGGGAAACGCTCCGGCGTTCCTGGACCACGTCAGGCTGAGGGTCGTCCTCTAAAGAGGCAGCGGGGTTTGCGGCGCGCCACTTGGCAAAGCGCGTCCCCCCCGCCCTGTCCTTAAAGACTGCAGTCGTCCCGCCGGAGCGAGTTGGCGCGCGGCGACTGCGACGTTTGGGAGCGTCGCGAGAGAGAGGTGCATAGTAGTAGAGCGGGAGGTGGGGGAGAGACGACCACCCGCCCGCCTCTACGTGCGCGAGCCTCTTCTCCGTCTCCTCGAGATAAGCCGGAGCCGACGGTACGGGCGCGCAGCGGTCTCGCCGTTGCGTCGTCCGCGCCTCGCACCGACGACCATTCGCGCGCGAGGGTGCACCGATGGCGATGCGGCGCGGGTTTCGCTTGCGGCCGCCGTCGACGCGACGTGTCATAGTAGAGGGAGATACGGAGAGACGTTCGTCGTTCGGCGGCCGCGCGATCATCTCGCGTTCGGTGTACTTTCGCGGCGGGGGCGCGCGCGCTCGGTTCGTTTCTTCGAGCCGCGCGCGCGCCGACGCCACAAAGCAAAAATCCAAAGGATCTATAAATAAATACAAATAGACGACCTCAGTTCGGGCGAGATCACCCGCCGAACTTAAGCATATTACTAAGCGGAGGAAAAGAAACTAACAAGGATTCCCTCAGTAGCGGCGAGCGAACAGGGAGGAGCCCAGCGCCGAATCCCACGGTCCGCGAGGGCCGATCGGGAAATGTGGCGTTAAGGAGGGTCCGCAAGTCCCGACGTCGCGACAGCGGCGCGTCCAAGTCCTTCTTGAAAGAGGCCGAACCACCCGCAGAGGGTGCCAGGCCCGTAGGACCGCCGCCCGGCGTCGGGTCGGATCTCTCCCTAGAGTCGGGTTGCTCGGGATTGCAGCCCTAAGCAGGTGGTAAACTCCATCTAAGGCTAAATACGACCACGAGACCGATAGCGAACAAGTACCGCGAGGGAAAGTTGAAAAGAACTTTGAAGAGAGAGTTCAAGAGTACGTGAAACCGTTCGGGGGTAAACCTGAGGAACCCGAAAGATCGAAAGCCGAGATACAGCGTCCGGCGCCGCGGGCGATGCGGCGGCGGCGTGCACTTCTCGGCCGGTAGGACGTCGCGACCCGTTGGGAGTCGCCGACGCAGGAAGGGGACGCGCGGGAAGCTCGAGGCGGCGCGGCGGGACTCGTTCCCGTCGTCTTTGCGTTGCCCCTCGAACCCGCCGCGCCCTCAAATAGGCGCTCGGCACGCCCGACGCGGCACTCAAACACAGACCGATGCGTTCGTTCGGCGGTGCGCCTTCGCGGCGCGCCCGACGCCGTCGCGGCCGACGCCCCTCCTAGCGGAGGCGGCGCGCCGCGGTAGGTCTCGGGCGTGTGCTCGCACACACACCGACGTCCGATCGTCGGCGACGCTTTTGCTTCGGGCGTCTTCAGGACCCGTCTTGAAACACGGACCAAGGAGTCCAACGTGCGCGCGAGTCAATGGGAGCAAACTACTAAACCCAAAGGCGAAGCGAAAGCGAAGGACGACCGGGGGCGGGCGTTTGCGCGTCCGCATCCCGTCGACCGTGGGGAGGATGGGCCGCCGGCACGATCGAGCGGCCCCGCACTCCCGGGGCGTCTCCGCCAGGCACCGTCGCGTTCGGCGAGTTCGCGCTCGTCGTCGTCGTTCGGTGCCGGAGGCGCACCTCTAGCGCGCGCGCTGGGACCCGAAAGATGGTGAACTATGCCTGGTCAGGACGAAGTCAGGGGAAACCCTGATGGAGGTCCGCAGCGATTCTGACG
Organism: Pyrocoelia pectoralis; assembly: GCA_036250285.1. Taxonomy (NCBI): domain Eukaryota; kingdom Metazoa; phylum Arthropoda; class Insecta; order Coleoptera; family Lampyridae; genus Pyrocoelia; species Pyrocoelia pectoralis. The sequence continues at coordinate 1,034 of JAVRBK010000197.1, read as the reverse complement.
TGCAAATCGATCGTCAGAACTGGGTATAGGGGCGAAAGACCAATCGAACCGTCTAGTAGCTGGTTCCCTCCGAAGTTTCCCTTAGGATAGCTGGCGCTCGCTCGAGATAAGAGTCTCATGCGGTAAAGCGAATGATTAGAGCGAATCGGGGTCGAAACGACCTCAACCTATTCTCAAACTTTAAATGTGTGAGATCTCCGGCTTGCCCGACACACGAAGCCGCGAGATCGGATCTAGAGTGCCAAGTGGGCCATTTTTGGTAAGCAGAACTGGCGCTGTGGGATGAACCAAACGCGAAGTTAAAGCGCCCAAATCGACGCTCATTGGAAACCAGAAAAGGCGTTGGTAACTCAGGACAGCAGGACGGTGACCATGGAGGTCGGAATCCGCTAAGGAGTGTGTAACAACTCACCTGCCGAAGTTACCAGCCCTGAAAATGGATGGCGCTTAAGCGTCGTGCTTATACTTCGCCGTTGGCGGCAAGCGCGTCGCGCCCTCGGGCGCGGCGCAAAGAGAGGCCCCGACGAGTAGGGGGGTCGCGACGGTGAGCGCAGAAGGACCGGGCGTGAGCCCGTCTGGAGCCGCCGTCGGCGCAGATCTTGGTGGTAGTAGCAAATACTTCAGCGAGCACCTGGAGGACTGACGTGGAGAAGGGTTTCGTGTGAACAGCAGTTGCACACGAGTCAGTCGATCCTAAGCCGCTAGGCGAAAGCCGACGTCGATGAGGCGCGTACACGCGAGATCGACGACACGCCGCCGTACGCGGCGACGACGCACGCGTCACGCGTGTCGCGCGTTCGGACGACTAAAACGCGCGCAAGAGTGCACGTACGCTCGTCGCTCGACGACGCAGCGTACAACACACACACGTGTTGGGTCTCGCGCGCGCGCGCGCGCACGCACGCACGAGAACGTGCCGCGCCCGTACCGGCAGCAGTAGTTGTACGTATCATGTCGCGCCTCAGGGGCGAAAGGGAATGCGGTTCCTATTCCGCAACCCGGCAACGGAACCGCCACTATTCGGGCCCTCATCT
>JAVRBK010000196.1:0-19940 GCA_036250285.1 Pyrocoelia pectoralis | reverse complement strand
TACCAACTCATACGTTGTGATTAGGGTAAATATTCTAAGTCCGCATTGCTCCTCGCGTTCATTTATCCTAAAATAAAAGTTTCCACTTTGTCTGAAGATTTTAAAGCTCCAAGTCTACGTTGTGATTAGGGTATATTCTAAGTCCGCATTGCTCCTCGCGTTCATTTTATCCTAAAATAAAAGTTTCCACTTTGTCTGAAGATTTTAAAGCTACCAAGTCATACGTTGTGATTAGGGAAATATTCTAAGTCCGCATTGCTCCTCGCGTTCATTTTATCCAAATAAAAGTTTCCACTTTGTCTGAAGATTTTAAAGCTACCAGTCATACGTTGTGATTAGGGAAATATTCTAAGTCCGCATTGCTCCTCGCGTTCATTTTATCCTAAAATAAAAGTTTCCACTTTGTCTGAAGATTTTAAAGCTACCAAGTCATACGTTGTGATTAGGGAAATATTCTAAGTCCGCATTGCTCCTCGCGTTCATTTTATCCTAAAATAAAAGTTTCCACTTTGTCTGAAGATTTAAAGCTACCAAGTCATACGTTGTGATTAGGGTAAATATTCTAAGTCCGCATTGCTCCTCGCGTTCATTTTATCCTAAAATAAAAGTTTCCACTTTGTCTGAAGATTTTAAAGCTACCAAGTCATACGTTGTGATTAGGGAAATATTCTAAGTCCGCATTGCTCCTCGCGTTCATTTTATCCTAAAATAAAAGTTTCCACTTTGTCTGAAGATTTTAAAGCTACCAAGTCATACGTTGTGATTAGGGTAAATATTCTAAGTCCGCATTGCTCCTCGCGTTCATTTTATCCTAAAATAAAAGTTTCCACTTGTCTGAAGATTTTAAAGCTACCAAGTCATACGTTGTGATTAGGGGAAATATTCTAAGTCCGCATTGCTCCTCGCGTTCATTTTATCCTAAAATAAAAGTTTCCACTTTGTCTGAAGATTTTAAAGCTACCAAGTCATACGTTGTGATTAGGGGAAATATTCTAAGTCCGCATTGCTCCTCGCGTTCATTTTATCCTAAAATAAAAGTTTCCACTTGTCTGAAGATTTTAAAGCTACCAAGTCATACGTTGTGATTAGGGGAAATATTCTAAGTCCGCATTGCTCCTCGCGTTCATTTTATCCTAAAATAAAAGTTTCCACTTTGTCTGAAGATTTTAAAGCTACCAAGTCATACGTTGTGATTAGGGGAAATATTCTAAGTCCGCATTGCTCCTCGCGTTCATTTTATCCTAAAATAAAAGTTTCCACTTTGTCTGAAGATTTTAAAGCTACCAAGTCATACGTTGTGATTAGGGTAAATATTCTAAGTCCGCATTGCTCCTCGCGTTCATTTTATCCTAAAATAAAAGTTTCCACTTTGTCTGAAGATTTTAAAGCTACCAAGTCATACGTTGTGATTAGGGAAATATTCTAAGTCCGCATTGCTCCTCGCGTTCATTTTATCCTAAAATAAAAGTTTCCACTTTGTCTGAAGATTTTAAAGCTACCAAGTCATACGTTGTGATTAGGGAAATATTCTAAGTCCGCATTGCTCCTCGCGTTCATTTTATCCTAAAATAAAAGTTTCCACTTTGTCTGAAGATTTTAAAGCTACCAAGTCATACGTTGTGATTAGGGAAATATTCTAAGTCCGCATTGCTCCTCGCGTTCATTTTATCCTAAAATAAAAGTTTCCACTTGTCTGAAGATTTTAAAGCTACCAAGTCATACGTTGTGATTAGGGAAATATTCTAAGTCCGCATTGCTCCTCGCGTTCATTTTATCCTAAAATAAAAGTTTCCACTTTGTCTGAAGATTTTAAAGCTACCAAGTCATACGTTGTGATTAGGGAAATATTCTAAGTCCGCATTGCTCCTCGCGTTCATTTTATCCTAAAATAAAAGTTTCCACTTTGTCTGAAGATTTTAAAGCTACCAAGTCATACGTTGTGATTAGGGGTAAATATTCTAAGTCCGCATTGCTCCTCGCGTTCATTTTATCCTAAAATAAAAGTTTCCACTTTGTCTGAAGATTTTAAAGCTACCAAGTCATACGTTGTGATTAGGGAAATATTCTAAGTCCGCATTGCTCCTCGCGTTCATTTTATCCTAAAATAAAAGTTTCCACTTTGTCTGAAGATTTTAAAGCTACCAAGTCATACGTTGTGTAGGGAAATATTCTAAGTCCGCATTGCTCCTCGCGTTCATTTTATCCTAAAATAAAAGTTTCCACTTGTCTGAAGATTTTAAAGCTACCAAGTCATACGTTGTGATTAGGGGAAATATTCTAAGTCCGCATTGCTCCTCGCGTTCATTTTATCCTAAAATAAAAGTTTCCACTTTGTCTGAAGATTTTAAAGCTACCAAGTCATACGTTGTGATTAGGGAAATATTCTAAGTCCGCATTGCTCCTCGCGTTCATTTTATCCTAAAATAAAAGTTTCCACTTTGTCTGAAGATTTTAAAGCTACCAAGTCATACGTTGTGATTAGGGAAATATTCTAAGTCCGCATTGCTCCTCGCGTTCATTTTATCCTAAAATAAAAGTTTCCACTTTGTCTGAAGATTTTAAAGCTACCAAGTCATACGTTGTGATTAGGGGAAATATTCTAAGTCCGCATTGCTCCTCGCGTTCATTTTATCCTAAAATAAAAGTTTCCACTTTGTCTGAAGATTTTAAAGCTACCAAGTCATACGTTGTGATTAGGGTAAATATTCTAAGTCCGCATTGCTCCTCGCGTTCATTTTATCCTAAAATAAAAGTTTCCACTTTGTCTGAAGATTTTAAAGCTACCAAGTCATACGTTGTGATTAGGGAAATATTCTAAGTCCGCATTGCTCCTCGCGTTCATTTTATCCTAAAATAAAAGTTTCCACTTTGTCTGAAGATTTTAAAGCTACCAAGTCATACGTGTGATTAGGGAAATATTCTAAGTCCGCATTGCTCCTCGCGTTCATTTTATCCTAAAATAAAAGTTTCCACTTTGTCTGAAGATTTTAAAGCTACCAAGTCATACGTTGTGATTAGGGAAATATTCTAAGTCCGCATTGCTCCTCGCGTTCATTTTATCCTAAAATAAAAGTTTCCACTTTGTCTGAAGATTTTAAAGCTACCAAGTCATACGTTGTGATTAGGGAAATATTCTAAGTCCGCATTGCTCCTCGCGTTCATTTATCCTAAAATAAAAGTTTCCACTTGTCTGAAGATTTTAAAGCTACCAAGTCATACGTTGTGATTAGGGTAAATATTCTAAGTCCGCATTGCTCCTCGCGTTTTTTATCCTAAAATAAAAGTTTCCACTTTGTCTGAAGATTTTAAAGCTACCAAGTCATACGTTGTGATTAGGGTAAATATTCTAAGTCCGCATTGCTCCTCGCGTTCATTTTATCCTAAAATAAAAGTTTCCACTTTGTCTGAAGATTTTAAAGCTACCAAGTCATACGTTGTGATTAGGGAAATATTCTAAGTCCGCATTGCTCCTCGCGTTCATTTTATCCTAAAATAAAAGTTTCCACTTGTCTGAAGATTTTAAAGCTACCAAGTCATACGTTGTGATTAGGGAAATATTCTAAGTCCGCATTGCTCCTCGCGTTCATTTTATCCTAAAATAAAAGTTTCCACTTTGTCTGAAGATTTTAAAGCTACCAAGTCATACGTTGTGATTAGGGAAATATTCTAAGTCCGCATTGCTCCTCGCGTTCATTTTATCCTAAAATAAAAGTTTCCACTTTGTCTGAAGATTTTAAAGCTACCAAGTCATACGTTGTGATTAGGGAAATATTCTAAGTCCGCATTGCTCCTCGCGTTCATTTTATCCTAAAATAAAAGTTTCCACTTTGTCTGAAGATTTTAAAGCTACCAAGTCATTACGTTGTGATTAGGGTAAATATTCTAAGTCCGCATTGCTCCTCGCGTTCATTTTATCCTAAAATAAAAGTTTCCACTTTGTCTGAAGATTTTAAAGCTACCAAGTCATACGTTGTGATTAGGGTAAATATTCTAAGTCCGCATTGCTCCTCGCGTTCATTTTATCCTAAAATAAAAGTTTCCACTTTGTCTGAAGATTTTAAAGCTACCAAGTCATACGTTGTGATTAGGGGAAATATTCTAAGTCCGCATTGCTCCTCGCGTTCATTTTATCCTAAAATAAAAGTTTCCACTTTGTCTGAAGATTTTAAAGCTACCAAGTCATACGTTGTGATTAGGGTAAATATTCTAAGTCCGCATTGCTCCTCGCGTTCATTTTATCCTAAAATAAAAGTTTCCACTTTGTCTGAAGATTTTAAAGCTACCAAGTCATACGTTGTGATTAGGGGGAATATTCTAAGTCCGCATTGCTCCTCGCGTTCATTTTATCCTAAAATAAAAGTTTCCACTTTGTCTGAAGATTTTAAAGCTACCAAGTCATACGTTGTGATTAGGGTAAATATTCTAAGTCCGCATTGCTCCTCGCGTTCATTTTATCCTAAAATAAAAGTTCCACTTTGTCTGAAGATTTTAAAGCTACCAAGTCATACGTTGTGATTAGGGGAAATATTCTAAGTCCGCATTGCTCCTCGCGTTCATTTTATCCTAAAATAAAAGTTTCCACTTGTCTGAAGATTTTAAAGCTACCAAGTCATACGTTGTGATTAGGGAAATATTCTAAGTCCGCATTGCTCCTCGCGTTCATTTTATCCTAAAATAAAAGTTTCCACTTTGTCTGAAGATTTTAAAGCTACCAAGTCATACGTTGTGATTAGGGAATATTCTAAGTCCGCATTGCTCCTCGCGTTCATTTTATCCTAAATAAAAGTTTCCACTTTGTCTGAAGATTTTAAAGCTACCAAGTCATACGTTGTGATTAGGGAAATATTCTAAGTCCGCATTGCTCCTCGCGTTCATTTTATCCTAAAATAAAAGTTTCCACTTTGTCTGAAGATTTTAAAGCTACCAAGTCATACGTTGTGATTAGGGAAATATTCTAAGTCCGCATTGCTCCTCGCGTTCATTTTATCCTAAAATAAAAGTTTCCACTTTGTCTGAAGATTTTAAAGCTACCAAGTCATACGTTGTGATTAGGGGAAATATTCTAAGTCCGCATTGCTCCTCGCGTTCATTTTATCCTAAAATAAAAGTTTCCACTTTGTCTGAAGATTTTAAAGCTACCAAGTCATACGTTGTGATTAGGGAAATATTCTAAGTCCGCATTGCTCCTCGCGTTCATTTTATCCTAAAATAAAAGTTTCCACTTTGTCTGAAGATTTTAAAGCTACCAAGTCATACGTTGTGATTAGGGATTCTAAGTCCGCATTGCTCCTCGCGTTCATTTTATCCTAAAATAAAAGTTTCCACTTTGTCTGAAGATTTTAAAGCTACCAAGTCATACGTTGTGATTAGGGGAAATATTCTAAGTCCGCATTGCTCCTCGCGTTCATTTTATCCTAAAATAAAAGTTTCCACTTTGTCTGAAGATTTTAAAGCTACCAAGTCATACGTTGTGATTAGGGAAATATTCTAAGTCCGCATTGCTCCTCGCGTTCATTTTATCCTAAAATAAAAGTTTCCACTTTGTCTGAAGATTTTAAAGCTACCAAGTCATACGTTGTGATTAGGGTAAATATTCTAAGTCCGCATTGCTCCTCGCGTTCATTTTATCCTAAAATAAAAGTTTCCACTTTGTCTGAAGATTTTAAAGCTACCAAGTCATACGTTGTGATTAGGGAAATATCTAAGTCCGCATTGCTCCTCGCGTTCATTTTATCCTAAAATAAAAGTTTCCACTTTGTCTGAAGATTTTAAAGCTACCAAGTCATACGTTGTGATTAGGGGAAATATTCTAAGTCCGCATTGCTCCTCGCGTTCATTTTATCCTAAAAAAAAAGTTTCCACTTTGTCTGAAGATTTTAAAGCTACCAAGTCATACGTTGTGATTAGGGTAAATATCTAAGTCCGCATTGCTCCTCGCGTTCATTTTATCCTAAAATAAAAGTTTCCACTTTGTCTGAAGATTTTAAAGCTACCAAGTCATACGTTGTGATTAGGGAAATATTCTAAGTCCGCATTGCTCCTCGCGTTCATTTTATCCTAAATAAAAGTTTCCACTTTGTCTGAAGATTTTAAAGCTACCAAGTCATACGTTGTGATTAGGGTAAATATTCTAAGTCCGCATTGCTCCTCGCGTTCATTTTATCCTAAAATAAAAGTTTCCACTTTGTCTGAAGATTTTAAAGCTACCAAGTCATACGTTGTGATTAGGGAAATATTCTAAGTCCGCATTGCTCCTCGCGTTCATTTTATCCTAAAATAAAAGTTTCCACTTGTCTGAAGATTTTAAAGCTACCAAGTCATACGTTGTGATTAGGGTAAATATTCTAAGTCCGCATTGCTCCTCGCGTTCATTTTATCCTAAAATAAAAGTTTCCACTTTGTCTGAAGATTTTAAAGCTACCAAGTCATACGTTGTGATTAGGGGAAATATTCTAAGTCCGCATTGCTCCTCGCGTTCATTTTATCCTAAAAAAAGTTTCCACTTTGTCTGAAGATTTTAAAGCTACCAAGTCATACGTTGTGATTAGGGAAATATTCTAAGTCCGCATTGCTCCTCGCGTTCATTTTATCCTAAATAAAAGTTTCCACTTTGTCTGAAGATTTTAAAGCTACCAAGTCATACGTTGTGATTAGGGAAATATTCTAAGTCCGCATTGCTCCTCGCGTTCATTTTATCCTAAAATAAAAGTTTCCACTTTGTCTGAAGATTTTAAAGACCAAGTCATACGTTGTGATTAGGGTAAATATTCTAAGTCCGCATTGCTCCTCGCGTTCATTTTATCCTAAAATAAAAGTTTCCACTTTGTCTGAAGATTTTAAAGCTACCAAGTCATACGTTGTGATTAGGGTAAATATTCTAAGTCCGCATTGCTCCTCGCGTTCATTTTATCCTAAAATAAAAGTTTCCACTTTGTCTGAAGATTTTAAAGCTACCAAGTCATACGTTGTGATTAGGGGAAATATTCTAAGTCCGCATTGCTCCTCGCGTTCATTTTATCCTAAAATAAAAGTTTCCACTTTGTCTGAAGATTTTAAAGCTACCAAGTCATACGTTGTGATTAGGGAAATATTCTAAGTCCGCATTGCTCCTCGCGTTCATTTTATCCTAAAATAAAAGTTTCCACTTTGTCTGAAGATTTTAAAGCTACCAAGTCATACGTTGTGATTAGGGAAATATTCTAAGTCCGCATTGCTCCTCGCGTTCATTTTATCCTAAAATAAAAGTTTCCACTTTGTCTGAAGATTTTAAAGCTACCAAGTCATACGTTGTGATTAGGGGAAATATTCTAAGTCCGCATTGCTCCTCGCGTTCATTTTATCCTAAAATAAAAGTTTCCACTTTGTCTGAAGATTTTAAAGCTACCAAGTCATACGTTGTGATTAGGGGAAATATTCTAAGTCCGCATTGCTCCTCGCGTTCATTTTATCCTAAAATAAAAGTTTCCACTTTGTCTGAAGATTTTAAAGCTACCAAGTCATACGTTGTGATTAGGGAAATATTCTAAGTCCGCATTGCTCCTCGCGTTCATTTTATCCTAAAATAAAAGTTTCCACTTTGTCTGAAGATTTTAAAGCTACCAAGTCATACGTTGTGATTAGGGGAAATATTCTAAGTCCGCATTGCTCCTCGCGTTCATTTTATCCTAAAATAAAGTTTCCACCTTGTCTGAAGATTTTAAAGCTACCAAGTCATACGTTGTGATTAGGGAAATATTCTAAGTCCGCATTGCTCCTCGCGTTCATTTTATCCTAAAATAAAAGTTTCCACTTTGTCTGAAGATTTTAAAGCTACCAAGTCATACGTTGTGATTAGGGAAATATTCTAAGTCCGCATTGCTCCTCGCGTTCATTTTATCCTAAAATAAAAGTTTCCACTTTGTCTGAAGATTTTAAAGCTACCAAGTCATACGTTGTGATTAGGGAAATATTCTAAGTCCGCATTGCTCCTCGCGTTCATTTTATCCTAAAATAAAAGTTTCCACTTTGTCTGAAGATTTTAAAGCTACCAAGTCATACGTTGTGATTAGGGAAATATTCTAAGTCCGCATTGCTCCTCGCGTTCATTTTATCCTAAAATAAAAGTTTCCACTTTGTCTGAAGATTTTAAAGCTACCAAGTCATACGTTGTGATTAGGGTAAATATTCTAAGTCCGCATTGCTCCTCGCGTTCATTTTATCCTAAAATAAAAGTTTCCACTTTGTCTGAAGATTTTAAAGCTACCAAGTCATACGTTGTGATTAGGGTAAATATTCTAAGTCCGCATTGCTCCTCGCGTTCATTTTATCCTAAAAAAAAGTTTCCACTTTGTCTGAAGATTTTAAAGCTACCAAGTCATACGTTGTGATTAGGGAAATATTCTAAGTCCGCATTGCTCCTCGCGTTCATTTTATCCTAAAATAAAAGTTTCCACTTTGTCTGAAGATTTTAAAGCTACCAAGTCATACGTTGTGATTAGGGTAAATATTCTAAGTCCGCATTGCTCCTCGCGTTCATTTTATCCTAAAATAAAAGTTTCCACTTTGTCTGAAGATTTTAAAGCTACCAAGTCATACGTTGTGATTAGGGTAAATATTCTAAGTCCGCATTGCTCCTCGCGTTCATTTTATCCTAAAATAAAGTTTCCACCTTGTCTGAAGATTTTAAAGCTACCAAGTCATACGTTGTGATTAGGGGAAATATTCTAAGTCCGCATTGCTCCTCGCGTTCATTTATCCTAAAATAAAAGTTTCCACTTTGTCTGAAGATTTTAAAGCTACCAAGTCATACGTTGTGATTAGGGTAAATATTCTAAGTCCGCATTGCTCCTCGCGTTCATTTTATCCTAAAATAAAAGTTTCCACTTTGTCTGAAGATTTTAAAGCTACCAAGTCATACGTTGTGATTAGGGGAAATATTCTAAGTCCGCATTGCTCCTCGCGTTCATTTTATCCTAAAATAAAAGTTTCCACTTGTCTGAAGATTTTAAAGCTACCAAGTCATACGTTGTGATTAGGGAAATATTCTAAGTCCGCATTGCTCCTCGCGTTCATTTTATCCTAAAATAAAAGTTTCCACTTTGTCTGAAGATTTTAAAGCTACCAAGTCATACGTTGTGATTAGGGTAAATATTCTAAGTCCGCATTGCTCCTCGCGTTCATTTTATCCTAAAATAAAAGTTTCCACTTTGTCTGAAGATTTTAAAGCTACCAAGTCATACGTTGTGATTAGGGAAATATTCTAAGTCCGCATTGCTCCTCGCGTTCATTTTATCCTAAAATAAAAGTTTCCACTTTGTCTGAAGATTTTAAAGCTACCAAGTCATACGTTGTGATTAGGGAAATATTCTAAGTCCGCATTGCTCCTCGCGTTCATTTTATCCTAAAATAAAAGTTTCCACTTTGTCTGAAGATTTTAAAGCTACCAAGTCATACGTTGTGATTAGGGTAAATATTCTAAGTCCGCATTGCTCCTCGCGTCATTTTATCCTAAAATAAAAGTTTCCACTTTGTCTGAAGATTTTAAAGCTACCAAGTCATACGTTGTGATTAGGGAAATATTCTAAGTCCGCATTGCTCCTCGCGTTCATTTTATCCTAAAATAAAAGTTTCCACTTTGTCTGAAGATTTTAAAGCTACCAAGTCATACGTTGTGATTAGGGTAAATATTCTAAGTCCGCATTGCTCCTCGCGTTCATTTTATCCTAAAATAAAAGTTTCCACTTTGTCTGAAGATTTTAAAGCTACCAAGTCATACGTTGTGATTAGGGAAATATTCTAAGTCCGCATTGCTCCTCGCGTTCATTTTATCCTAAAATAAAAGTTTCCACTTTGTCTGAAGATTTTAAAGCTACCAAGTCATACGTTGTGATTAGGGTAAATATTCTAAGTCCGCATTGCTCCTCGCGTTCATTTTATCCTAAAATAAAGTTTCCACTTTGTCTGAAGATTTTAAAGCTACCAAGTCATACGTTGTGATTAGGGAAATATTCTAAGTCCGCATTGCTCCTCGCGTTCATTTTATCCTAAAATAAAAGTTTCCACTTTGTCTGAAGATTTTAAAGCTACCAAGTCATACGTTGTGATTAGGGGAAATATTCTAAGTCCGCATTGCTCCTCGCGTTCATTTTATCCTAAAATAAAAGTTTCCACTTTGTCTGAAGATTTTAAAGCTACCAAGTCATACGTTGTGATTAGGGAAATATTCTAAGTCCGCATTGCTCCTCGCGTTCATTTTATCCTAAAATAAAAGTTTCCACTTTGTCTGAAGATTTTAAAGCTACCAAGTCATACGTTGTGATTAGGGAAATATTCTAAGTCCGCATTGCTCCTCGCGTTCATTTTATCCTAAATAAAAGTTTCCACTTTGTCTGAAGATTTTAAAGCTACCAAGTCATACGTTGTGATTAGGGTAAATTTCTAAGTCCGCATTGCTCCTCGCGTTCATTTTATCCTAAAATAAAAGTTTCCACTTTGTCTGAAGATTTTAAAGCTACCAAGTCATACGTTGTGATTAGGGTAAATATTCTAAGTCCGCATTGCTCCTCGCGTTCATTTTATCCTAAAATAAAAGTTTCCACTTTGTCTGAAGATTTTAAAGCTACCAAGTCATACGTTGTGATTAGGGAAATATTCTAAGTCCGCATTGCTCCTCGCGTTCATTTTATCCTAAATAAAAGTTTCCACTTTGTCTGAAGATTTTAAAGCTACCAAGTCATACGTTGTGATTAGGGAAATATTCTAAGTCCGCATTGCTCCTCGCGTTCATTTTATCCTAAAATAAAAGTTTCCACTTTGTCTGAAGATTTTAAAGCTACCAAGTCATACGTTGTGATTAGGGAAATATTCTAAGTCCGCATTGCTCCTCGCGTTCATTTTATCCTAAAATAAAAGTTTCCACTTTGTCTGAAGATTTTAAAGCTACCAAGTCATACGTTGTGATTAGGGAAATATTCTAAGTCCGCATTGCTCCTCGCGTTCATTTTATCCTAAAATAAAAGTTTCCACTTTGTCTGAAGATTTTAAAGCTACCAAGTCATACGTTGTGATTAGGGGAAATATTCTAAGTCCGCATTGCTCCTCGCGTTCATTTTATCCTAAAATAAAAGTTTCCACTTTGTCTGAAGATTTTAAAGCTACCAAGTCATACGTTGTGATTAGGGTAAATATTCTAAGTCCGCATTGCTCCTCGCGTTCATTTTATCCTAAAATAAAAGTTTCCACTTTGTCTGAAGATTTTAAAGCTACCAAGTCATACGTTGTGATTAGGGAAATATTCTAAGTCCGCATTGCTCCTCGCGTTCATTTTATCCTAAAATAAAAGTTTCCACTTTGTCTGAAGATTTTAAAGCTACCAAGTCTACGTTGTGATTAGGGTAAATATTCTAAGTCCGCATTGCTCCTCGCGTTCATTTTATCCTAAAATAAAAGTTTCCACTTTGTCTGAAGATTTTAAAGCTACCAAGTCATACGTTGTGATTAGGGAAATATTCTAAGTCCGCATTGCTCCTCGCGTTCATTTTATCCTAAAATAAAAGTTTCCACTTTGTCTGAAGATTTTAAAGCTACCAAGTCATACGTTGTGATTAGGGAAATATTCTAAGTCCGCATTGCTCCTCGCGTTCATTTTATCCTAAAATAAAAGTTTCCACTTTGTCTGAAGATTTTAAAGCTACCAAGTCATACGTTGTGATTAGGGAAATATTCTAAGTCCGCATTGCTCCTCGCGTTCATTTTATCCTAAAATAAAAGTTTCCACTTTGTCTGAAGATTTTAAAGCTACCAAGTCATACGTTGTGATTAGGGGAAATATTCTAAGTCCGCATTGCTCCTCGCGTTCATTTTATCCTAAAATAAAAGTTTCCACTTTGTCTGAAGATTTTAAAGCTACCAAGTCATACGTTAAGGATTGCTCCTCGCGTTCATTTTATCCTAAAATAAAAGTTTCCACTTTGTCTGAAGATTTTAAAGCTACCAAGTCATACGTTGTGATTAGGGGAAATATTCTAAGTCCGCATTGCTCCTCGCGTTCATTTTATCCTAAAATAAAAGTTTCCACTTTGTCTGAAGATTTTAAAGCTACCAAGTCATACGTTGTGATTAGGGTAAATATTCTAAGTCCGCATTGCTCCTCGCGTTCATTTTATCCTAAAATAAAAGTTTCCACTTTGTCTGAAGATTTTAAAGCTACCAAGTCATACGTTGTGATTAGGGTAAATATTCTAAGTCCGCATTGCTCCTCGCGTTCATTTTATCCTAAAATAAAAGTTTCCACTTTGTCTGAAGATTTTAAAGCTACCAAGTCATACGTTGTGATTAGGGTAAATATTCTAAGTCCGCATTGCTCCTCGCGTTCATTTTATCCTAAAATAAAAGTTTCCACTTTGTCTGAAGATTTTAAAGCTACCAAGTCATACGTTGTGATTAGGGAAATATTCTAAGTCCGCATTGCTCCTCGCGTTCATTTTATCCTAAAATAAAAGTTTCCACTTTGTCTGAAGATTTTAAAGCTACCAAGTCATACGTTGTGATTAGGGTAAATATTCTAAGTCCGCATTGCTCCTCGCGTTCATTTTATCCTAAAATAAAAGTTTCCACTTTGTCTGAAGTTTTAAAGCTACCAAGTCATACGTTGTGATTAGGGAAATATTCTAAGTCCGCATTGCTCCTCGCGTTCATTTTATCCTAAAATAAAAGTTTCCACTTTGTCTGAAGATTTTAAAGCTACCAAGTCATACGTTGTGATTAGGGAAATATTCTAAGTCCGCATTGCTCCTCGCGTTCATTTTATCCTAAAATAAAAGTTTCCACTTGTCTGAAGATTTTAAAGCTACCAAGTCATACGTTGTGATTAGGGAAATATTCTAAGTCCGCATTGCTCCTCGCGTTCATTTATCCTAAAATAAAAGTTTCCACTTTGTCTGAAGATTTTAAAGCTACCAAGTCATACGTTGTGATTAGGGTAAATATTCTAAGTCCGCATTGCTCCTCGCGTTCATTTTATCCTAAAATAAAAGTTTCCACTTTGTCTGAAGATTTTAAAGCTACCAAGTCATACGTTGTGATTAGGGAAATATTCTAAGTCCGCATTGCTCCTCGCGTTCATTTTATCCTAAAATAAAGTTTCCACTTGTCTGAAGATTTTAAAGCTACCAAGTCATACGTTGTGATTAGGGAAATATTCTAAGTCCGCATTGCTCCTCGCGTTCATTTTATCCTAAAATAAAAGTTTCCACTTGTCTGAAGATTTTAAAGCTACCAAGTCATACGTTGTGATTAGGGGTAAATATTCTAAGTCCGCATTGCTCCTCGCGTTCATTTTATCCTAAAATAAAAGTTTCCACTTTGTCTGAAGATTTTAAAGCTACCAAGTCATACGTTGTGATTAGGGAAATATTCTAAGTCCGCATTGCTCCTCGCGTTCATTTTATCCTAAAATAAAAGTTTCCACTTTGTCTGAAGATTTTAAAGCTACCAAGTCATACGTTGTGATTAGGGGAAATATTCTAAGTCCGCATTGCTCCTCGCGTTCATTTTATCCTAAAATAAAAGTTTCCACTTGTCTGAAGATTTTAAAGCTACCAAGTCATACGTTGTGATTAGGGAAATATTCTAAGTCCGCATTGCTCCTCGCGTTCATTTTATCCTAAAATAAAAGTTTCCACTTTGTCTGAAGATTTTAAAGCTACCAAGTCATACGTTGTGATTAGGGTAAATATTCTAAGTCCGCATTGCTCCTCGCGTTCATTTTATCCTAAAATAAAAGTTTCCACTTTGTCTGAAGATTTTAAAGCTACCAAGTCATACGTTGTGATTAGGGGAAATATTCTAAGTCCGCATTGCTCCTCGCGTTCTTTTATCCTAAAATAAAAGTTTCCACTTTGTCTGAAGATTTTAAAGCTACCAAGTCATACGTTGTGATTAGGGGAAATATTCTAAGTCCGCATTGCTCCTCGCGTTCATTTTATCCTAAAATAAAAGTTTCCACTTTGTCTGAAGATTTTAAAGCTACCAAGTCATACGTTGTGATTAGGGGAAATATTCTAAGTCCGCATTGCTCCTCGCGTTCATTTTATCCTAAAAAAAAGTTTCCACTTTGTCTGAAGATTTTAAAGCACCAACTCATACGTTGTGATTAGGGTAAATATTCTAAGTCCGCATTGCTCCTCGCGTTCATTTTATCCTAAAATAAAAGTTTCCACTTTGTCTGAAGATTTTAAAGCTACCAAGTCATACGTTGTGATTAGGGTAAATATTCTAAGTCCGCATTGCTCCTCGCGTTCATTTTATCCTAAAATAAAAGTTTCCACTTTGTCTGAAGATTTTAAAGCTACCAAGTCATACGTTGTGATTAGGGAAATATTCTAAGTCCGCATTGCTCCTCGCGTTCATTTTATCCTAAAATAAAAGTTTCCACTTTGTCTGAAGATTTTAAAGCTACCAAGTCATACGTTGTGATTAGGGTAAATATTCTAAGTCCGCATTGCTCCTCGCGTTCATTTTATCCTAAAATAAAAGTTTCCACTTTGTCTGAAGATTTTAAAGCTACCAAGTCATACGTTGTGATTAGGGAAATATTCTAAGTCCGCATTGCTCCTCGCGTTCATTTTATCCTAAAATAAAAGTTTCCACTTTGTCTGAAGATTTTAAAGCTACCAAGTCATACGTTGTGATTAGGGGAAATATTCTAAGTCCGCATTGCTCCTCGCGTTCATTTTATCCTAAAATAAAAGTTTCCACTTTGTCTGAAGATTTTAAAGCTACCAAGTCATACGTTGTGATTAGGGTAAATATTCTAAGTCCGCATTGCTCCTCGCGTTCATTTTATCCTAAAATAAAAGTTTCCACTTTGTCTGAAGATTTTAAAGCTACCAAGTCATACGTTGTGATTAGGGAAATATTCTAAGTCCGCATTGCTCCTCGCGTTCATTTTATCCTAAAATAAAAGTTTCCACTTTGTCTGAAGATTTTAAAGCTACCAAGTCATACGTTGTGATTAGGGAAATATTCTAAGTCCGCATTGCTCCTCGCGTTCATTTTATCCTAAAATAAAAGTTTCCACTTTGTCTGAAGATTTTAAAGCTACCAAGTCATACGTTGTGATTAGGGAAATATTCTAAGTCCGCATTGCTCCTCGCGTTCATTTTATCCTAAAATAAAAGTTTCCACTTTGTCTGAAGATTTTAAAGCTACCAAGTCATACGTTGTGATTAGGGAAATATTCTAAGTCCGCATTGCTCCTCGCGTTCATTTTATCCTAAAATAAAAGTTTCCACTTTGTCTGAAGATTTTAAAGCTACCAAGTCATACGTTGTGATTAGGGAAATATTCTAAGTCCGCATTGCTCCTCGCGTTCATTTTATCCTAAAATAAAAGTTTCCACTTTGTCTGAAGATTTTAAAGCTACCAAGTCATACGTTGTGATTAGGGTAAATATTCTAAGTCCGCATTGCTCCTCGCGTTCATTTTATCCTAAAATAAAAGTTTCCACTTGTCTGAAGATTTTAAAGCTACCAAGTCATACGTTGTGATTAGGGTAAATATTCTAAGTCCGCATTGCTCCTCGCGTTCATTTTATCCTAAAATAAAAGTTTCCACTTTGTCTGAAGATTTTAAAGCTACCAAGTCATACGTTGTGATTAGGGTAAATATTCTAAGTCCGCATTGCTCCTCGCGTTCATTTTATCCTAAAATAAAAGTTTCCACTTTGTCTGAAGATTTTAAAGCTACCAAGTCATACGTTGTGATTAGGGGAAATATTCTAAGTCCGCATTGCTCCTCGCGTTCATTTTATCCTAAATAAAAGTTTCCACTTTGTCTGAAGATTTTAAAGCTACCAAGTCATACGTTGTGATTGGGAAATATTCTAAGTCCGCATTGCTCCTCGCGTTCATTTTATCCTAAAATAAAAGTTTCCACTTTGTCTGAAGATTTTAAAGCTACCAAGTCATACGTTGTGATTAGGGAAATATTCTAAGTCCGCATTGCT
The DNA here is from genome assembly GCA_036250285.1 of Pyrocoelia pectoralis. NCBI lineage: Eukaryota > Metazoa > Arthropoda > Insecta > Coleoptera > Lampyridae > Pyrocoelia > Pyrocoelia pectoralis. The sequence goes on along the minus strand of JAVRBK010000196.1, from coordinate 3,955 downwards.
CCTCGCGTTCATTTTATCCTAAAATAAAAGTTTCCACTTTGTCTGAAGATTTTAAAGCTACCAAGTCATACGTTGTGATTAGGGAAATATTCTAAGTCCGCATTGCTCCTCGCGTTCATTTTATCCTAAAATAAAAGTTTCCACTTTGTCTGAAGATTTTAAAGCTACCAAGTCATACGTTGTGATTAGGGGAAATATTCTAAGTCCGCATTGCTCCTCGCGTTCATTTTATCCTAAAATAAAAGTTTCCACTTTGTCTGAAGATTTTAAAGCTACCAAGTCATACGTGTGATTAGGGAAATATTCTAAGTCCGCATTGCTCCTCGCGTTCATTTTATCCTAAAATAAAAGTTTCCACTTTGTCTGAAGATTTTAAAGCTACCAAGTCATACGTTGTGATTAGGGTAAATATTCTAAGTCCGCATTGCTCCTCGCGTTCATTTTATCCTAAAATAAAAGTTTCCACTTGTCTGAAGATTTTAAAGCTACCAAGTCATACGTTGTGATTAGGGGTAAATATTCTAAGTCCGCATTGCTCCTCGCGTTCATTTTATCCTAAAATAAAAGTTTCCACTTTGTCTGAAGATTTTAAAGCTACCAAGTCATACGTTGTGATTAGGGGAAATATTCTAAGTCCGCATTGCTCCTCGCGTTCATTTTATCCTAAAATAAAAGTTTCCACTTTGTCTGAAGATTTTAAAGCTACCAAGTCATACGTTGTGATTAGGGAAATATTCTAAGTCCGCATTGCTCCTCGCGTTCATTTTATCCTAAAATAAAAGTTTCCACTTTGTCTGAAGATTTTAAAGCTACCAAGTCATACGTTGTGATTAGGGTAAATATTCTAAGTCCGCATTGCTCCTCGCGTTCATTTTATCCTAAAATAAAAGTTTCCACTTTGTCTGAAGATTTTAAAGCTACCAAGTCATACGTTGTGATTAGGGAAATATTCTAAGTCCGCATTGCTCCTCGCGTTCATTTTATCCTAAAATAAAAGTTTCCACTTTGTCTGAAGATTTTAAAGCTACCAAGTCATACGTTGTGATTAGGGAAATATTCTAAGTCCGCATTGCTCCTCGCGTTCATTTTATCCTAAAATAAAAGTTTCCACTTTGTCTGAAGATTTTAAAGCTACCAAGTCATACGTTGTGATTAGGGAAATATTCTAAGTCCGCATTGCTCCTCGCGTTCATTTTATCCTAAAATAAAAGTTTCCACTTTGTCTGAAGATTTTAAAGCTACCAAGTCATACGTTGTGATTAGGGAAATATTCTAAGTCCGCATTGCTCCTCGCGTTCATTTTATCCTAAAATAAAAGTTTCCACTTTGTCTGAAGATTTTAAAGCTACCAAGTCATACGTTGTGATTAGGGAAATATTCTAAGTCCGCATTGCTCCTCGCGTTCATTTTATCCTAAAATAAAAGTTTCCACTTGTCTGAAGATTTTAAAGCTACCAAGTCATACGTTGTGATTAGGGAAATATTCTAAGTCCGCATTGCTCCTCGCGTTCATTTTATCCTAAAATAAAAGTTTCCACTTTGTCTGAAGATTTTAAAGCTACCAAGTCATACGTTGTGATTAGGGTAAATATTCTAAGTCCGCATTGCTCCTCGCGTTCATTTTATCCTAAAAAAAAGTTTCCACTTTGTCTGAAGATTTTAAAGCTACCAAGTCATACGTTGTGATTAGGGAAATATTCTAAGTCCGCATTGCTCCTCGCGTTCATTTTATCCTAAAATAAAAGTTTCCACTTTGTCTGAAGATTTTAAAGCTACCAAGTCATACGTTGTGATTAGGGTAAATATTCTAAGTCCGCATTGCTCCTCGCGTTCATTTTATCCTAAAATAAAAGTTTCCACTTTGTCTGAAGATTTTAAAGCTACCAAGTCATACGTTGTGATTAGGGTAAATATTCTAAGTCCGCATTGCTCCTCGCGTTCATTTTATCCTAAAATAAAAGTTTCCACTTTGTCTGAAGATTTTAAAGCTACCAAGTCATACGTTGTGATTAGGGGAAATATTCTAAGTCCGCATTGCTCCTCGCGTTCATTTTATCCTAAAATAAAAGTTTCCACTTGTCTGAAGATTTTAAAGCTACCAAGTCATACGTTGTGATTAGGGTAAATATTCTAAGTCCGCATTGCTCCTCGCGTTCATTTTATCCTAAAATAAAAGTTTCCACTTTGTCTGAAGATTTTAAAGCTACCAAGTCATACGTTGTGATTAGGGAAATATTCTAAGTCCGCATTGCTCCTCGCGTTCATTTTATCCTAAAATAAAAGTTTCCACTTTGTCTGAAGATTTAAAGCTACCAAGTCATACGTTGTGATTAGGGAAATATTCTAAGTCCGCATTGCTCCTCGCGTTCATTTTATCCTAAAATAAAAGTTTCCACTTTGTCTGAAGATTTTAAAGCTACCAAGTCATACGTTGTGATTAGGGAAATATTCTAAGTCCGCATTGCTCCTCGCGTTCATTTTATCCTAAAATAAAAGTTTCCACTTTGTCTGAAGATTTTAAAGCTACCAAGTCATACGTTGTGATTAGGGTAAATATTCTAAGTCCGCATTGCTCCTCGCGTTCATTTTATCCTAAAATAAAAGTTTCCACTTTGTCTGAAGATTTTAAAGCTACCAAGTCATACGTTGTGATTAGGGAAATATTCTAAGTCCGCATTGCTCCTCGCGTTCATTTTATCCTAAAATAAAAGTTTCCACTTTGTCTGAAGATTTTAAAGCTACCAAGTCATACGTTGTGATTAGGGAAATATTCTAAGTCCGCATTGCTCCTCGCGTTCATTTTATCCTAAAATAAAAGTTTCCACTTTGTCTGAAGATTTTAAAGCTACCAAGTCATACGTTGTGATTAGGGTAATATTCTAAGTCCGCATTGCTCCTCGCGTTCATTTTATCCTAAAATAAAAGTTTCCACTTTGTCTGAAGATTTTAAAGCTACCAAGTCATACGTTGTGATTAGGGTAAATATTCTAAGTCCGCATTGCTCCTCGCGTTCATTTTATCCTAAAATAAAAGTTTCCACTTTGTCTGAAGATTTTAAAGCTACCAAGTCATACGTTGTGATTAGGGTAAATATTCTAAGTCCGCATTGCTCCTCGCGTTCATTTTATCCTAAATAAAAGTTTCCACTTTGTCTGAAGATTTTAAAGCTACCAAGTCATACGTTGTGATTAGGGTAAATATTCTAAGTCCGCATTGCTCCTCGCGTTCATTTTATCCTAAAATAAAAGTTTCCACTTTGTCTGAAGATTTTAAAGCTACCAAGTCATACGTTGTGATTAGGGAAATATTCTAAGTCCGCATTGCTCCTCGCGTTCATTTTATCCTAAAATAAAAGTTTCCACTTTGTCTGAAGATTTTAAAGCTACCAAGTCATACGTTGTGATTAGGGTAAATATTCTAAGTCCGCATTGCTCCTCGCGTTCATTTATCCTAAAATAAAAGTTTCCACTTTGTCTGAAGATTTTAAAGCTACCAAGTCATACGTTGTGATTAGGGAAATATTCTAAGTCCGCATTGCTCCTCGCGTTCATTTTATCCTAAAATAAAAGTTTCCACTTTGTCTGAAGATTTTAAAGCTACCAAGTCATACGTTGTGATTAGGTGGAAATATTCTAAGTCCGCATTGCTCCTCGCGTTCATTTTATCCTAAAATAAAAGTTTCCACTTTGTCTGAAGATTTTAAAGCTACCAAGTCATACGTTGTGATTAGGGTAAATATTCTAAGTCCGCATTGCTCCTCGCGTTCATTTTATCCTAAAATAAAAGTTTCCACTTTGTCTGAAGATTTTAAAGCTACCAAGTCATACGTTGTGATTAGGGGAAATATTCTAAGTCCGCATTGCTCCTCGCGTTCATTTTATCCTAAAATAAAAGTTTCCACTTTGTCTGAAGATTTTAAAGCTACCAAGTCATACGTGTGATTAGGGAAATATTC
>JAVRBK010000195.1:0-20090 GCA_036250285.1 Pyrocoelia pectoralis | reverse complement strand
GAATATCTCCACAATTGCGGATTGTGCAGCAAACATTTTCTATGGCAAGAAGTTGGATTTTCACGACGTTTTAGTGTAATTGGTAGATTGGTAACTCGTGCCATAAATCTATTATTGGGAGCAAGTGGACAATTTTTTGCATGGCGGATAGCACCTAAACATGGGGATTAAAATCTGCATCTACATCTGAAATATCTTCACAATTGTGTATTTGCAGCAACATTTTCTATCGCAAGAGGTGGATTTTCAACCGTTTTAGCGTAATTGGTCAATTGGTAACTGGTGCCATAAATCTATTATTGGGAGCAAGTGGACAAATTTTTGCATGGCGATACACCTAAACAGGAGGAATTCAAATCTGCATCTACATCTGAAATATCTTCACAATTGTGTATTTGCAGCAACATTTTCTATGGCAAGAAGTGGATTTTCCAACGTTTTAGGGTAATTGGTAAATTGGTAACTGGTGCCATAAATCTATTATTGGGAGCAAGTGGACAAATTTTTGCATGCTGATGCACCTAAACATGGGAATTAAAATCTGCATCTACATCTGAAATATCTTCACAATTGTGTATTTGCAGCAACATTTTCTATCGCAAGAAGTGGATTTTCCAACGTTTTAGGGTAATTGGTAAATTGGTAACTGGTGCCATAAATCTATTATTGGGAGCAAGTGGACAAATTTTTGCATGCTGATGCACCTAAACATGGGAATTAAAATCTGCATCTACATCTGAAATATCTTCACAATTGTGTATTTGCAGCAACATTTTCTATCGCAAGAAGTGGATTTTCCAACGTTTTAGGGTAATTGGTAAATTGGTAACTGGTGCCATAAATCTATTATTGGGAGCAAGTGGACAAATTTTTGCATGCTGATGCATCTAAACATGGGAATTAAAATCTGCATCTACATCTGAAATATCTTCACAATTGTGTATTTGCAGCAACATTTTCTATCGCAAGAAGTGGATTTTCCAACGTTTTAGGGTAATTGGTAAATTGGTAACTGGTGCCATAAATCTATTATTGGGAGCAAGTGGACAAATTTTTGCATGCTGATGCACCTAAACATGGGAATTAAAATCTGCATCTACATCTGAAATATCTTCACAATTGTGTATTTGCAGCAACATTTTCTATCGCAAGAAGTGGATTTTCCAACGTTTTAGGGTAATTGGTAAATTGGTAACTGGTGCCATAAATCTATTATTGGGAGCAAGTGGACAAATTTTTGCATGCTGATGCACCTAAACATGGGAATTAAAATCTGCATCTACATCTGAAATATCTTCACAATTGTGTATTTGCAGCAACATTTTCTATCGCAAGAAGTGGATTTTCCAACGTTTTAGGGTAATTGGTAAATTGGTAACTGGTGCCATAAATCTATTATTGGGAGCAAGTGGACAAATTTTTGCATGCTGATGCACCTAAACATGGGAATTAAAATCTGCATCTACATCTGAAATATCTTCACAATTGTGTATTTGCAGCAACATTTTCTATCGCAAGAAGTGGATTTTCCAACGTTTTAGGGTAATTGGTAAATTGGTAACTGGTGCCATAAATCTATTATTGGGAGCAAGTGGACAAATTTTTGCATGCTGATGCACCTAAACATTGGGAATTCAAATCTGCATCTACATCTGAAATATCTTCACAATTGTGTATTTGCAGCAACATTTTCTATCGCAAGAAGTGGATTTTCCAACGTTTTAGGGAAATTGGTAAATTGGTAACTGGTGCCATAAATCTATTATTGGGAGCAAGTGGACAAATTTTTGCATGCTGATGCATCTAAACATGGGGAATTAAAATCTGCATCTACATCTGAAATATCTTCACAATTGTGTATTTGCAGCAACATTTTCTATCGCAAGAAGTGGATTTTCCAACGTTTTAGGGTAATTGGTAAATTGGTAACTGGTGCCATAAATCTATTATTGGGAGCAAGTGGACAAATTTTTGCATGCTGATGCACCTAAACATTGGGAATTAAAATCTGCATCTACATCTGAAATATCTCCACAATTGTGTATTTGCAGCAACATTTTCTATCGCAAGAAGTGGATTTTCCAACGTTTTAGGGTAATTGGTAAATTGGTAACTGGTGCCATAAATCTATTATTGGGAGCAAGTGGACAAATTTTTGCATGCTGATGCACCTAAACATGAGGAATTAAAATCTGCATCTACATCTGAAATATCTCCACAATTGTGTATTTGCAGCAACATTTTCTATCGCAAGAAGTGGATTTTCCAACGTTTTAGGGTAATTGGTAAATTGGTAACTGGTGCCATAAATCTATTATTGGGAGCAAGTGGACAAATTTTTGCATGCTGATGCACCTAAACATGGGAATTAAAATCTGCATCTACATCTGAAATATCTTCACAATTGTGTATTTGCAGCAACATTTTCTATCGCAAGAAGTGGATTTTCCAACGTTTTAGGGTAATTGGTAAATTGGTAACTGGTGCCATAAATCTATTATTGGGAGCAAGTGGACAAATTTTTGCATGCTGATGCACCTAAACATGAGGAATTAAAATCTGCATCTACATCTGAAATATCTTCACAATTGTGTATTTGCAGCAACATTTTCTATCGCAAGAAGTGGATTTTCCAACGTTTTAGGGTAATTGGTAAATTGGTAACTGGTGCCATAAATCTATTATTGGGAGCAAGTGGACAAATTTTTGCATGCTGATGCACCTAAACATGAGGAATTAAAATCTGCATCTACATCTGAAATATCTTCACAATTGTGTATTTGCAGCAACATTTTCTATCGCAAGAAGTGGATTTTCCAACGTTTTAGGGTAATTGGTAAATTGGTAACTGGTGCCATAAATCTATTATTGGGAGCAAGTGGACAAATTTTTGCATGCTGATGCACCTAAACATGGGAATTAAAATCTGCATCTACATCTGAAATATCTTCACAATTGTGTATTTGCAGCAACATTTTCTATCGCAAGAAGTGGATTTTCCAACGTTTTAGGGTAATTGGTAAATTGGTAACTGGTGCCATAAATCTATTATTGGGAGCAAGTGGACAAATTTTTGCATGCTGATGCACCTAAACATGGGAATTAAAATCTGCATCTACATCTGAAATATCTTCACAATTGTGTATTTGCAGCAACATTTTCTATCGCAAGAAGTGGATTTTCCAACGTTTTAGGGTAATTGGTAAATTGGTAACTGGTGCCATAAATCTATTATTGGGAGCAAGTGGACAAATTTTTGCATGCTGATGCACCTAAACATGGGAATTAAAATCTGCATCTACATCTGAAATATCTCACAATTGTGTATTTGCAGCAACATTTTCTATCGCAAGAAGTGGATTTTCCAACGTTTTAGGGTAATTGGTAAATTGGTAACTGGTGCCATAAATCTATTATTGGGAGCAAGTGGACAAATTTTTGCATGCTGATGCACCTAAACATTGGGAATTAAAATCTGCATCTACATCTGAAATATCTCCACAATTGTGTATTTGCAGCAACATTTTCTATCGCAAGAAGTGGATTTTCCAACGTTTTAGGGTAATTGGTAAATTGGTAACTGGTGCCATAAATCTATTATTGGGAGCAAGTGGACAAATTTTTGCATGCTGATGCACCTAAACATGAGGAATTAAAATCTGCATCTACATCTGAAATATCTTCACAATTGTGTATTTGCAGCAACATTTTCTATCGCAAGAAGTGGATTTTCCAACGTTTTAGGGTAATTGGTAAATTGGTAACTGGTGCCATAAATCTATTATTGGGAGCAAGTGGACAAATTTTTGCATGCTGATGCACCTAAACATGGGAATTAAAATCTGCATCTACATCTGAAATATCTTCACAATTGTGTATTTGCAGCAACATTTTCTATCGCAAGAAGTGGATTTTCCAACGTTTTAGGGTAATTGGTAAATTGGTAACTGGTGCCATAAATCTATTATTGGGAGCAAGTGGACAAATTTTTGCATGCTGATGCACCTAAACATGGGAATTAAAATCTGCATCTACATCTGAAATATCTTCACAATTGTGTATTTGCAGCAACATTTTCTATCGCAAGAAGTGGATTTTCCAACGTTTTAGGGTAATTGGTAAATTGGTAACTGGTGCCATAAATCTATTATTGGGAGCAAGTGGACAAATTTTTGCATGCTGATGCACCTAAACATGAGGAATTAAAATCTGCATCTACATCTGAAATATCTTCACAATTGTGTATTTGCAGCAACATTTTCTATCGCAAGAAGTGGATTTTCCAACGTTTTAGGGTAATTGGTAAATTGGTAACTGGTGCCATAAATCTATTATTGGGAGCAAGTGGACAAATTTTTGCATGCTGATGCACCTAAACATGGGAATTAAAATCTGCATCTACATCTGAAATATCTTCACAATTGTGTATTTGCAGCAACATTTTCTATCGCAAGAAGTGGATTTTCCAACGTTTTAGGGTAATTGGTAAATTGGTAACTGGTGCCATAAATCTATTATTGGGAGCAAGTGGACAAATTTTTGCATGCTGATGCACCTAAACATGAGGAATTAAAATCTGCATCTACATCTGAAATATCTCACAATTGTGTATTTGCAGCAACATTTTCTATCGCAAGAAGTGGATTTTCCAACGTTTTAGGGTAATTGGTAAATTGGTAACTGGTGCCATAAATCTATTATTGGGAGCAAGTGGACAAATTTTTGCATGCTGATGCACCTAAACATGAGGAATTAAAATCTGCATCTACATCTGAAATATCTCACAATTGTGTATTTGCAGCAACATTTTCTATCGCAAGAAGTGGATTTTCCAACGTTTTAGGGTAATTGGTAAATTGGTAACTGGTGCCATAAATCTATTATTGGGAGCAAGTGGACAAATTTTTGCATGCTGATGCACCTAAACATGGGAATTAAAATCTGCATCTACATCTGAAATATCTCCACAATTGTGTATTTGCAGCAACATTTTCTATCGCAAGAAGTGGATTTTCCAACGTTTTAGGGTAATTGATAAATTGGTAACTGGTGCCATAAATCTATTATTGGGAGCAAGTGGACAAATTTTTGCATGCTGATGCACCTAAACATTGGGAATTAAAATCTGCATCTACATCTGAAATATCTCCACAATTGTGTATTTGCAGCAACATTTTCTATCGCAAGAAGTGGATTTTCCAACGTTTTAGGGTAATTGATAAATTGGTAACTGGTGCCATAAATCTATTATTGGGAGCAAGTGGACAAATTTTTGCATGCTGATGCACCTAAACATGGGAATTAAAATCTGCATCTACATCTGAAATATCTCCACAATTGTGTATTTGCAGCAACATTTTCTATCGCAAGAAGTGGATTTTCCAACGTTTTAGGGTAATTGTTAAATTGGTAACTGGTGCCATAAATCTATTATTGGGAGCAAGTGGACAAATTTTTGCATGCTGATGCACCTAAACATGGGAATTAAAATCTGCATCTACATCTGAAATATCTCACAATTGTGTATTTGCAGCAACATTTTCTATCGCAAGAAGTGGATTTTCCAACGTTTTAGGGTAATTGTAAATTGGTAACTGGTGCCATAAATCTATTATTGGGAGCAAGTGGACAAATTTTTGCATGCTGATGCACCTAAACATGAGGAATTAAAATCTGCATCTACATCTGAAATATCTCACAATTGTGTATTTGCAGCAACATTTTCTATCGCAAGAAGTGGATTTTCCAACGTTTTAGGGTAATTGGTAAATTGGTAACTGGTGCCATAAATCTATTATTGGGAGCAAGTGGACAAATTTTTGCATGCTGATGCACCTAAACATGGGAATTAAAATCTGCATCTACATCTGAAATATCTCCACAATTGTGTATTTGCAGCAACATTTTCTATCGCAAGAAGTGGATTTTCCAACGTTTTAGGGTAATTGGTAAATTGGTAACTGGTGCCATAAATCTATTATTGGGAGCAAGTGGACAAATTTTTGCATGCTGATGCACCTAAACATGGGAATTAAAATCTGCATCTACATCTGAAATATCTCCACAATTGTGTATTTGCAGCAACATTTTCTATCGCAAGAAGTGGATTTTCCAACGTTTTAGGGTAATTGTTAAATTGGTAACTGGTGCCATAAATCTATTATTGGGAGCAAGTGGACAAATTTTTGCATGCTGATGCACCTAAACATGGGAATTAAAATCTGCATCTACATCTGAAATATCTCCACAATTGTGTATTTGCAGCAACATTTTCTATCGCAAGAAGTGGATTTTCCAACGTTTTAGGGTAATTGGTAAATTGGTAACTGGTGCCATAAATCTATTATTGGGAGCAAGTGGACAAATTTTTGCATGCTGATGCACCTAAACATGGGAATTAAAATCTGCATCTACATCTGAAATATCTCCACAATTGTGTATTTGCAGCAACATTTTCTATCGCAAGAAGTGGATTTTCCAACGTTTTAGGGTAATTGGTAAATTGGTAACTGGTGCCATAAATCTATTATTGGGAGCAAGTGGACAAATTTTTGCATGCTGATGCACCTAAACATTGGGAATTAAAATCTGCATCTACATCTGAAATATCTCCACAATTGTGTATTTGCAGCAACATTTTCTATCGCAAGAAGTGGATTTTCCAACGTTTTAGGGTAATTGATAAATTGGTAACTGGTGCCATAAATCTATTATTGGGAGCAAGTGGACAAATTTTTGCATGCTGATGCACCTAAACATGAGGAATTAAAATCTGCATCTACATCTGAAATATCTCCACAATTGTGTATTTGCAGCAACATTTTCTATCGCAAGAAGTGGATTTTCCAACGTTTTAGGGTAATTGTAAATTGGTAACTGGTGCCATAAATCTATTATTGGGAGCAAGTGGACAAATTTTTGCATGCTGATGCACCTAAACATGAGGAATTAAAATCTGCATCTACATCTGAAATATCTCCACAATTGTGTATTTGCAGCAACATTTTCTATCGCAAGAAGTGGATTTTCCAACGTTTTAGGGTAATTGATAAATTGGTAACTGGTGCCATAAATCTATTATTGGGAGCAAGTGGACAAATTTTTGCATGCTGATGCACCTAAACATTGGGAATTAAAATCTGCATCTACATCTGAAATATCTCCACAATTGTGTATTTGCAGCAACATTTTCTATCGCAAGAAGTGGATTTTCCAACGTTTTAGGGTAATTGTAAATTGGTAACTGGTGCCATAAATCTATTATTGGGAGCAAGTGGACAAATTTTTGCATGCTGATGCACCTAAACATGGGAATTAAAATCTGCATCTACATCTGAAATATCTCCACAATTGTGTATTTGCAGCAACATTTTCTATCGCAAGAAGTGGATTTTCCAACGTTTTAGGGTAATTGATAAATTGGTAACTGGTGCCATAAATCTATTATTGGGAGCAAGTGGACAAATTTTTGCATGCTGATGCACCTAAACATGAGGAATTAAAATCTGCATCTACATCTGAAATATCTCCACAATTTGGATTTGCAGCAACTTTTTCTATCGCAAGAAGTGGATTTTAGAACGTTATAGGGTAATTGATAAATTGGTAACTGGTGCCATAAATCTATTATTGGGAGCAAGTGGACAAATTTTTGCATGCTGATGCACCTAAACATGAGGAATTAAAATCTGCATCTACATCTGAAATATCTCCACAATTGTGTATTTGCAGCAACATTTTCTATCGCAAGAAGTGGATTTTCAACGTTATAGGGTAATTGATAAATTGGTAACTGCTGCCATAAATCTATTATTGGGAGCAAGTGGACAAATTTTTGCATGCTGATGCACCTAAACATGAGGAATTAATATCTGCATCTACATCTGAAATATCTCCACAATTGTGTATTTGCAGCAACATTTTCTATCGCAAGAAGTGGATTTTCCAACGTTTTAGGGTAATTGATAAATTGGTAACTGGTGCCATAAATCTATTATTGGGAGCAAGTGGACAAATTTTTGCATGCTCATGCACCTAAACACTGAGGAATTAATATCTGCATCTACATCTGAAATATCTCCACAATTGCGGATTTGCAGCAACATTTTCTATCGCAAGAAGTGGATTTTCCAACGTTTTAGGGTAATTAATAAATTGGTAACTGCTGCCATAAATCTATTATTGGGAGCAAGTGGATAAATTTTTGCATGTTGATGCATCTAAACATGAGGAATTAATATCTGTATCTACATCTGAAATATCTCCACAATTGCGGGTTTGCAGCAACATTTTCTATCCCAAGAAGTAGATTTTGCAATGTTATAGGGTAATTGATAAATTGGTAACTGCTGCCATAAATCTATTATTAGGAGCAAGTGGACAAATTTTTGCATGCTGATGCATCTAAACATGAGGAATTAATATCTGCATTTACATCTGAAATATCTCCACAATTGCGGATTTGCAGCAACATTTTCTTTCGCAAGAAGTGGATTTTCCAACGTTTTAGGGTAATTGATAAATTGGTAACTGCTGCCATAAATCTATTATTGGGAGCAAGTGGACAAATTTTTGCATGCTGATGCACCTAAACATGAGGAATTAATATCTGCATCTACATCTGAAATATCTACACAATTTCGGATTTGCAGCAACATTTTCTATCGCAAGAAGTAGATTTTACAACGTTATAGGGTAATTGATAAATTGGTAACTGCTGCCATAAATCTATTATTGGGAGCAAGTGGACAAATTTTTGCATGCTGATATACCTAAACATGAGGAATTAATATCTGCATCTACATCTGAAATATCTACACAATTACGGATTTGCAGCAACATTTTCTATCGCAAGAAGTGAATTTTCCATCGTTGTAGGGTAATTGATAAATTGGTAACTGCTGCCATAAATCTATTATTGGGAGCAAGTGGACAAATTTTTGCATGCTGATGCATCTAAACATGAGGAATTAATATCTGCATTTACATCTGAAATATCTCCACAATTGCGGATTTGCAGCAACATTTTCTATCGCAAGAAGTGGATTTTCCAACGTTATAGGGTAATTGATAAATTGGTAACTGCTGCCATAAATCTATTATTGGGAGCAAGTGGACAAATTTTTGCATGCTGATGCATCTAAACATGAGGAATTAATATCTGCATCTACATCTGAAATATCTCCACAATTGCGATTTGCAGCAACATTTTCTATCGCAAGAAGTGGATTTTCCAACGTTTTAGGGTAATTGATAAATTGGTAACTGCTGCCATAAATCTATTATTGGGAGCAAGTGGACAAATTTTTGCATGCTGATGCACCTAAACATGAGGAATTAATATCTGCATCTACATCTGAAATATCTACACAATTTCGGATTTGCAGCAACATTTTCTATCGCAAGAAGTAGATTTTCCAACGTTATAGGGTAATTGATAAATTGGTAACTGCTGCCATAAATCTATTATTGGGAGCAAGTGGACAAATTTTTGCATGCTGATATACCTAAACATGAGGAATTAATATCTGCATCTACATCTGAAATATCTACACAATTACGGATTTGCAGCAACATTTTCTATCGCAAGAAGTGGATTTTCCAACGTTATAGGGTAATTGATAAATTGGTAACTGCTGCCATAAATCTATTATTGGGAGCAAGTGGACAAATTTTTGCATGCTCATGCACCTAAACATGAGGAATTAATATCTGCATCTACATCTGAAATATCTCCACAATTGCGGATTTGCAGCAACATTTTCTATCGCAAGAAGTGGATTTTCCAACGTTTTAGGGTAATTGATAAATTGGTAACTGCTGCCATAAATCTATTATTAGGAGCAAGTGGACAAATTTTTGCATGCTGATGCATCTAAACATGAGGAATTAATATCTGCATCTACATCTGAAATATCTATACAATTGCGGATTTTCAGCAACATTTTCTATCGCAAGAAGTGGATTTTCCAACGTTTTAGGGTAATTGATAAATTGGTAACTGCTGCCATAAATCTATTATTGGGAGCAAGTGGACAAATTTTTGCATGCTGATGCACCTAAACATGAGGAATTAATATCTGCATCTACATCTGAAATATCTCCACAATTTCGGATTTGCAGCAACATTTTCTATCGCAAGAAGTAGATTTTACAACGTTTTAGGGTAATTGATAAATTGGTAACTGCTGCCATAAATCTATTATTGGGAGCAAGTGGACAAATTTTTGCATGCTGATACACCTAAACATGAGGAATTAATATCTGCATCTACATCTGAAATATCTCCACAATTGCGGATTTGCAGCAACATTTTCTATCCCAAGAAGTAGATTTTGCAATGTTATAGGGTAATTGATAAATTGGTAACTGCTGCCATAAATCTATTATTAGGAGCAAGTGGACAAATTTTTGCATGCTGATGCATCTAAACATGAGGAATTAATATCTGCATTTACATCTGAAATATCTCCACAATTGCGGATTTGCAGCAACATTTTCTATCGCAAGAAGTGGATTTTCCAACGTTATAGGGTAATTGATAAATTGGTAACTGCTGCCATAAATCTATTATTGGGAGCAAGTGGACAAATTTTTGCATGCTCATGCACCTAAACACGAGGAATTAATATCTGCATCTACATCTGAAATATCTCCACAATTGCGGATTTGCAGCAACATTTTCTATCGCAAGAAGTGGATTTTCCAACGTTTTAGGGTAATTAATAAATTGGTAACTGCTGCCATAAATCTATTATTGGGAGCAAGTGGATAAATTTTTGCATGTTGATGCATCTAAACATGAGGAATTAATATCTGTATCTACATCTGAAATATCTCCACAATTGCGGGTTTGCAGCAACATTTTCTATCCCAAGAAGTAGATTTTGCAATGTTATAGGGTAATTGATAAATTGGTAACTGCTGCCATAAATCTATTATTAGGAGCAAGTGGACAAATTTTTGCATGCAGATGCATCTAAACATGAGGAATTAATATCTGCATTTACATCTGAAATATCTCCACAATTGCGGATTTGCAGCAACATTTTCTATCGCAAGAAGTGGATTTTCCAACGTTTTAGGGTAATTGATAAATTGGTAACTGCTGCCATAAATCTATTATTGGGAGCAAGTGGACAAATTTTTGCATGCTGATGCACCTAAACATGAGGAATTAATATCTGCATCTACATCTGAAATATCTACACAATTTCGGATTTGCAGCAACATTTTCTATCGCAAGAAGTAGATTTTACAACGTTATAGGGTAATTGATAAATTGGTAACTGCTGCCATAAATCTATTATTGGGAGCAAGTGGACAAATTTTTGCATGCTGATACACCTAAACATGAGGAATTAATATCTGCATCTACATCTGAAATATCTCCACAATTGCGGATTTGCAGCAACATTTTCTATCGCAAGAAGTGGATTTTCCAACGTTTTAGGGTAATTAATAAATTGGTAACTGCTGCCATAAATCTATTATTGGGAGCAAGTGGATAAATTTTTGCATGTTGATACATCTAAACATGAGGAATTAATATCTGTATCTACATCTGAAATATCTCCACAATTGCGGATTTTCAGCAACATTTTCTATCGCAAGAAGTGGATTTTCCAACGTTTTAGGGTAATTGATAAATTGGTAACTGCTGCCATAAATCTATTATTGGGAGCAAGTGGACAAATTTTTGCATGCTGATACACCTAAACATGAGGAATTAATATCTGCATCTACATCTGAAATATCTCCACAATTGCGGATTTGCAGCAACATTTTCTATCGCAAGAAGTGGATTTTCCAACGTTATAGGGTAATTGATAAATTGGTAACTGCTGCCATAAATCTATTATTGGGGGCAAGTGGACAAATTTTTGCATGCTCATGCACCTAAACATGAGGAATTAATATCTGCATCTACATCTGAAATATCTATACAATTGCGGATTTTCAGCAACATTTTCTATCGCAAGAAGTGGATTTTCCAACGTTATAGGGTAATTGATAAATTGGTAACTGCTGCCATAAATCTATTATTGGGAGCAAGTGGACAAATTTTTGCATGCTGATGCACCTAAACATGAGGAATTAATATCTGCATCTACATCTGAAATATCTACACAATTACGGATTTGCAGCAACATTTTCTATCGCAAGAAGTAGATTTTACAACGTTTTAGGGTAATTGATAAATTGGTAACTGCTGCCATAAATCTATTATTGGGAGCAAGTGGACAAATTTTTGCATGCTGATACACCTAAACATGAGGAATTAATATCTGCATCTACATCTGAAATATCTATACAATTGCGGATTTGCAGCAACATTTTCTATCGCAAGAAGTGGATTTTCCAACGTTTTAGGGTAATTGATAAATTGGTAACTGCTGCCATAAATCTATTATTGGGAGCAAGTGGACAAATTTTTGCATGCTGATACACCTAAACATGAGGAATTAATATCTGCATCTACATCTGAAATATCTATACAATTGCGGATTTGCAGTAACATTTTCTATCGCAAGAAGTGGATTTTCCAACGTTTTAGGGTAATTGATAAATTGGTAACTGCTGCCATAAATCTATTATTGGGAGCAAGTGGACAAATTTTTGCATGCTGATACACCTAAACATGAGGAATTAATATCTGCATCTACATCTGAAATATCTATACAACTGCGGATTTGCAGCAACATTTTCTATCGCAAGAAGTGGATTTTCCAACGTTTTAGGGTAATTGATAAATTGGTAACTGCTGCCATAAATCTATTATTGGGAGCAAGTGGACAAATTTTTGCATGCTGATACACCTAAACATGAGGAATTAATATCTGCATCTACATCTGAAATATCTCCACAATTGCGGATTTGCAGCAACATTTTCTATCGCAAGAAGTGGATTTTCCAACGTTATAGGGTAATTGATAAATTGGTAACTGCTGCCATAAATCTATTATTGGGAGCAAGTGGACAAATTTTTGCATGCTCATGCACCTAAACATGAGGAATTAATATCTGCATCTACATCTGAAATATCTCCACAATTGCGGATTTGCAGCAACATTTTCTATCGCAAGAAGTGGATTTTCCAACGTTTTAGGGTAATTGATAAATTGGTAACTGCTGCCATAAATCTATTATTAGGAGCAAGTGGACAAATTTTTGCATGCTGATGCATCTAAACATGAGGAATTAATATCTGCATCTACATCTGAAATATCTATACAATTGCGGATTTTCAGCAACATTTTCTATCGCAAGAAGTGGATTTTCCAACGTTTTAGGGTAATTGATAAATTGGTAACTGCTGCCATAAATCTATTATTGGGAGCAAGTGGACAAATTTTTGCATGCTGATGCACCTAAACATGAGGAATTAATATCTGCATCTACATCTGAAATATCTCCACAATTTCGGATTTGCAGCAACATTTTCTATCGCAAGAAGTAGATTTTACAACGTTTTAGGGTAATTGATAAATTGGTAACTGCTGCCATAAATCTATTATTGGGAGCAAGTGGACAAATTTTTGCATGCTGATACACCTAAACATGAGGAATTAATATCTGCATCTACATCTGAAATATCTCCACAATTGCGGATTTGCAGCAACATTTTCTATCCCAAGAAGTAGATTTTGCAATGTTATAGGGTAATTGATAAATTGGTAACTGCTGCCATAAATCTATTATTAGGAGCAAGTGGACAAATTTTTGCATGCTGATGCATCTAAACATGAGGAATTAATATCTGCATTTACATCTGAAATATCTCCACAATTGCGGATTTGCAGCAACATTTTCTATCGCAAGAAGTGGATTTTCCAACGTTATAGGGTAATTGATAAATTGGTAACTGCTGCCATAAATCTATTATTGGGAGCAAGTGGACAAATTTTTGCATGCTCATGCACCTAAACACGAGGAATTAATATCTGCATCTACATCTGAAATATCTCCACAATTGCGGATTTGCAGCAACATTTTCTATCGCAAGAAGTGGATTTTCCAACGTTTTAGGGTAATTAATAAATTGGTAACTGCCCACAGTGCAAAAAAACGTTTCTGAAATGTTTTAGAAACGTATCTCTGAAACATGAAACATCTCCGAAACAGCGACAGAAACGTATCATACACATAACATAGATGTTTAATGTCCGCCTTCAGAAACCTAGATTTGAAACAACACAGAAACGTTACATCGAAACATTTTATATATGTTTCAAGAAACATATCGGAGAGTAATTTATTGATATGTAGGAGAAATGTGTCCTTATAAATGTTTCATACGTGAATATTTGAAATGTCTCATATATGTTTCATTTGAAACATACCTGAGTATAAAAAAATTGAGATGTGGTAGAAACTATGGTATCGAGAGCCCCAACTGCTCTGAGGGGCCCTTTTCCCAGTGCGCAGGCCCTGCAGGGCCCCATGTACTCCGGTGGCTTGTTCTCCAGGGCCCCCAAAATTCTCTTAGTGTAGACTCGAAGGAGATCGGTGATGCTGAAAAATCGTTTTGCTTCAAGTGGGATTCGAACATCGGTCGCTTCTTTAGGAATTCAGTAAACAGCTACACAAACTACCTGAGCCACCGACTCGCTGGCAAATAAGCCATTTCGATGTGCAATATTACCCATCTACTTATGATGAATAAATCTATTTTTGGAAACGGAAATTTTTCGTTCCAATTAAACACTAAATTGTAATTTTGGATAAATATGTAAAACACTCACATTGAAACGTGTATTTTTAGTTTCTTACGATATGTTTCAAGTGATTAGGTTTCTAGTACAACGCTACTAAATGCAAGTAACATTAACTTTGAAAGATGACTTCAAACGAAACATCACATTTTTAATGAAGTTTCTAAAATGTTATACGTTATCACTAAAGCTGGGATAGTTAGACAAAATGAAAGTTTGAAAAAGGCAGGCAAAAGGCATAAAAAATAATTTAAAAAAAGCATCTAAAAAGACAAAAAAGGAGAAAAATGGCACGGAAAAGCGAAAACTGTCGAGATAAAATCAACACATACATAATCAATTTAAGTATAGATAAACAAATATTTATTTGAAAAAGTAATTACAGTTGATAGATGTTATCTGCTGGTATTCTTTTTCAATAAAGTTTTCTGGCTAATTAAAATACGCTTAACTTGCAGGTAGAAATAATACAATGGGAAATATTTCAAAGTAAGGAAAATGACTCATCCGAGTTATTATTGTAAGAGGCTTAAATATTATAGACAAAGTTTGTATTCAGTTTGTATACCAAATTCCTTTCCCTTTCAAACAATTTGCTTTCTTAGAAATTACCCAGAAAAATATACCTATATAAAATCTAAAAATTAAAAATACTTACTTAAATAGGATCTGCCTTATGTTTGTCCATTTATAAAAAAAGGCATCCTAGCTTTAGTTATCACATTCCAAAAAATATATCACAGAGATATATTTTTGGATACATATCTAAAACGTTCACACCGAAACGTGTATGATGTGTATCTTACGATATGTTTCAACTGATAAGGTTTCTGGTACAACACTACTAAACACAACTCCGTAACGTTAACTTTGAGATATGACTATTTTGTTTCAAACGAAACATCACATTTGTAACGTTTCTAAAATGTTATACGTTATCACATTCCAAAAAATGCATCACAGAGATGTATTTTTGGATACATATCTAAAACGTTCACACCGAAACGTGTATGATGTGTTTCTTACGATATGTTTCAACTGATAGGTTTCTGGTACAACACTACTAAACACAACTCCGTAACGTTAACTTTGAGATATATGACTATTTTGTTTCAAACGAAACATCACATTTGTAACGTTTCTAAAATGTTATACGTTATCACATTCCAAAAAATACATCACAAAGATGTATTTTTGGATACATATCTAAAACGTTCGTGTTGTAATGTGTATGTTTTGTATTTTATGTAACATATCAATTGAAACGTTAATTAGACATTACCATTTATTCGCTTTCGACAGGAATGTACCAGTAATGTGTCTTAGATGTTTCTTAGAAATGTTTCATTTGTAACCCTTATGCAACATTTAGAAACGTTTCATGGATGTACTGTGTTCAGTGGGTGCTGCCATAAATCTATTATTGGGAGCAAGTGGATAAATTTTTGCATGTTGATGCATCTAAACATGAGGAATTAATATCTGTATCTACATCTGAAATATCTCCACAATTGCGGGTTTGCAGCAACATTTTCTATCCCAAGAAGTAGATTTTGCAATGTTATAGGGTAATTGATAAATTGGTAACTGCTGCCATAAATCTATTATTAGGAGCAAGTGGACAAATTTTTGCATGCTGATGCATCTAAACATGAGGAATTAATATCTGCATTTACATCTGAAATATCTCCACAATTGCGGATTTGCAGCAACATTTTCTTTCGCAAGAAGTGGATTTTCCAACGTTTTAGGGTAATTGATAAATTGGTAACTGCTGCCATAAATCTATTATTGGGAGCAAGTGGACAAATTTTTGCATGCTGATGCACCTAAACATGAGGAATTAATATCTGCATCTACATCTGAAATATCTACACAATTTCGGATTTGCAGCAACATTTTCTATCGCAAGAAGTAGATTTTACAACGTTATAGGGTAATTGATAAATTGGTAACTGCTGCCATAAATCTATTATTGGGAGCAAGTGGACAAATTTTTGCATGCTGATATACCTAAACATGAGGAATTAATATCTGCATCTACATCTGAAATATCTACACAATTACGGATTTGCAGCAACATTTTCTATCGCAAGAAGTGAATTTTCCATCGTTGTAGGGTAATTGATAAATTGGTAACTGCTGCCATAAATCTATTATTGGGAGCAAGTGGACAAATTTTTGCATGCTGATGCATCTAAACATGAGGAATTAATATCTGCATTTACATCTGAAATATCTCCACAATTGCGGATTTGCAGCAACATTTTCTATCGCAAGAAGTGGATTATCCAACGTTATAGGGTAATTGATAAATTGGTAACTGCTGCCATAAATCTATTATTGGGAGCAAGTGGACAAATTTTTGCATGTTGATGCATCTAAACATGAGGAATTAATATCTGCATCTAGATCTGAAATATCTCCACAATTACCGATTTGCAGCAACATTTTCTATCGCAAGAAGTGGATTTTCCAACGTTTTAGTGTAATTGATAAATTGGTAACTGCTGCCATAAATCTATTATTGGGAGCAAGTGGACAAATTTTTGCATGCTCATGCACCTAAACACGAGGAATTAATATCTGCATCTACATCTGAAATATCTCCACAATTGCGGATTTGCAGCAACATTTTCTATCGCAAGAAGTGGATTTTCCAACGTTTTAGGGTAATTAATAAATTGGTAACTGCTGCCATAAATCTATTATTGGGAGCAAGTGGATAAATTTTTGCATGTTGATGCATCTAAACATGAGGAATTAATATCTGTATCTACATCTGAAATATCTCCACAATTGCGGGTTTGCAGCAACATTTTCTATCCCAAGAAGTAGATTTTGCAATGTTATAGGGTAATTGATAAATTGGTAACTGCTGCCATAAATCTATTATTAGGAGCAAGTGGACAAATTTTTGCATGCTGATGCATCTAAACATGAGGAATTAATATCTGCATTTACATCTGAAATATCTCCACAATTGCGGATTTGCAGCAACATTTTCTTTCGCAAGAAGTGGATTTTCCAACGTTTTAGGGTAATTGATAAATTGGTAACTGCTGCCATAAATCTATTATTGGGAGCAAGTGGACAAATTTTTGCATGCTGATGCACCTAAACATGAGGAATTAATATCTGCATCTACATCTGAAATATCTACACAATTTCGGATTTGCAGCAACATTTTCTATCGCAAGAAGTAGATTTTACAACGTTATAGGGTAATTGATAAATTGGTAACTGCTGCCATAAATCTATTATTGGGAGCAAGTGGACAAATTTTTGCATGCTGATATACCTAAACATGAGGAATTAATATCTGCATCTACATCTGAAATATCTACACAATTACGGATTTGCAGCAACATTTTCTATCGCAAGAAGTGAATTTTCCATCGTTGTAGGGTAATTGATAAATTGGTAACTGCTGCCATAAATCTATTATTGGGAGCAAGTGGACAAATTTTTGCATGCTGATGCATCTAAACATGAGGAATTAATATCTGCATTTACATCTGAAATATCTCCACAATTGCGGATTTGCAGCAACATTTTCTATCGCAAGAAGTGGATTATCCAACGTTATAGGGTAATTGATAAATTGGTAACTGCTGCCATAAATCTATTATTGGGAGCAAGTGGACAAATTTTTGCATGTTGATGCATCTAAACATGAGGAATTAATATCTGCATCTAGATCTGAAATATCTCCACAATTACCGATTTGCAGCAACATTTTCTATCGCAAGAAGTGGATTTTCCAACGTTTTAGTGTAATTGATAAATTGGTAACTGCTGCCATAAATCTATTATTGGGAGCAAGTGGACAAATTTTTGCATGCTGATGCACCTAAACATGAGGAATTAATATCTGCATCTAGATCTGAAATATCTACACAATTACGGATTTGCAGCAACATTTTCTATCGCAATAAGTGGATTTTCCAACGTTTTAGTGTAATTGATAAATTGGTAACTGCTGCCATAAATCTATTATTGGGAGCAAGTGGACAAATTTTTGCATGCTGATGCACCTAAACATGAGGAATTAATATCTGCATCTACATCTGAAATATCTACACAATTACGGATTTGCAGCAACATTTTCTATCGCAATAAGTGGATTTTCCAACGTTTTAGGGTAATTGATAAATTGGTAACTGCTGCCATAAATCTATTATTGGGAGCAAGTGGACAAATTTTTGCATGCTGATGCACCTAAACATGAGGAATTAATATTAATAATCCACCTTAAGATGCAGGTTGCACCTGCCTTTTGTACTTGGGCAGTGGTGGAGGAAGGGTCTGAAAAGTTGGCTCTGAAGATGAAGAAGGACAGGAGGATCCTCTGACCGTTTCCCTACAGGGGTCCGATGGAGAAGATGATAGAGGAAAAGAAGATGCAAACGAAGATGAGGATCAAGATCCTTCTCACCCCAAGAGAGCAAGAAATTGACTGAATGGTACCTACTGTTGTAATGTTTTATGTTAATTAACTTTTCTATGTCAATAAACTTCGTTTTCACTTAATGGTTGTGTTTTGTAAAACTATCACAATGTCTTATAGACAGACACTCATATATGCACAAACATGATCATAGCAAAATGTTTTCCCATTAAAATGGTCTAGATCTTCCTGGTCAGCGGACCTACAAGTATATATTCTAAAATGAGTATCTGTGCTATTTAGACGTCCAGTACTGAATATCTGCACATAATGGTGCATATTTCGGCCAATACGTTGACCGGGAATGGTGAGAAATTGATAGATGCATTAATTAACAGTTGTCGAAAAACGCTCAACACTTAAACTGCTTTAACCAGTGGTGGATTTTCGAATTGGCCGAAGCCTACGGCGTCAAATTTTGGACGGCAGCAAATTTTAGACGGTGACAAATTTTTTAACTCTAATAAATTTTTACATGTGTGTTTATTTAAGTACATTGTGTTCTAGGCGGCATACGAAGTTTGCCTACAGGCGGAAAAACCTTAAATCCGTCTCTGGCTTTAACATTTGAAGGAAATAGATAAAATAGTAAAGTAATACATATTATTGAAACTTTGTAGCAAATTTAATCAGCTTTCATTTTAGGACGCATAGATATAAGCAAAAAACCGAAAAATGAGACTTTCAACAATACAAAAATATGTATCACTTCATTTCCAAGTGGCAACCCCTTAACAGGAAATCCACCCTTGTGTCAAACACACAAGAGATAACTATGTTAAAGAATCGAGAAACGGATCATTTTATGACGGTGAATCATCTTCCGAATTAGGAACTTACTAAATATGTAACACTTCATTTCCATGTTGTAACTCCTTAGCAGTAAAACCACCCCTTGTGCCAAATACTCGAGAGTGACCTTAATT
>JAVRBK010000194.1:0-20280 GCA_036250285.1 Pyrocoelia pectoralis | reverse complement strand
ACGTGAGAAGATTTTTCGATAGTTTTCTCTTCTTTTTTTGTCGCCAAAGAGGGTGGAAAATACGGCGACTGAGGACATTGTGTATATGGGCCCCCTAGAAAGAGGGAGAGGAAGTAGATCAGCGATCCAATTGAATCCCACTTGAAAACTGCTTCCTTTCTTCGGCTTCCACTTCCTAAATCGCCTGCTTTTCGTGTCATTATCCCAATAGAACATGGCTTTCTCTTCTTGAGAAAAAGTTAAAGTGAATCGAAACGATAGGTTTTGGTTTCATATTTTCGAGAGACAACTATTCTTTCAACCAGTGTTCCGAGAGAGTTCGCCATTCTTCCCGGGCCGTGTCTGGCTCACTTGCTGTGATTGCTATTCTTGTCATAGTTTCAATTTTCAATTTGATTTATTTGCTCTACGGCCCTCTTGTAGGCTTCTCAAATGTTTCTACCCTCCGTACTGTATTATTTCACTACTCGCTTTTATATTCTCCTTCAGTGTATTTCTTACTATGTCAGTCGCTTTCCAGGAATTGTCAAAACGCCCAAAATATTCTGCTGCTGTGAAACTAGTGCTCATTTTTTGAACTTTTAAGTATAAGCAAATTACTGATTTTGGAATCATTCTTTCTCTCTCCCTTTTCAATCACTTTTGCTTGCTTTTCACAATTTTTGTTTATTTTCGTATTCTTTCTACTATCTCAATGTGAGAGTCTCGTTAGAGTTCAGATATAAAAAACTATAACATGTCTGCGAAATTGACGCCCAGAGTAAAACTAATATCTCTCGAGAGAGCGTAGGCGAAGGAGAGCGAATGATCACCTCACGCAAAACAGCATGCAAACAAAATTGTTGACGTTTCCGGAACCCTCTTAGACGTTCGTCTCTCCTAACATTCCCTCCTCCAATCGCGTTCTCTCTTTCCTCCCCATAGCTGCTTGTTCGCGATTTTAATAAAACGTTGCGTCCTTTTTATTGATTCTCTGGCACTCCCAGCCAGGTTCTGAAATTCTCACTTAAAAACTCCCGAGATTCCAAAGATAGATTCTAGGGTCTTGTCAGTTTCAAGCAGTCGCTTTTTCCCTCCTTGTTCAATTTTAGATAACTTCATTCACCTTTCAAGTGAACAATTGTCAGTTTTAAACTATCTTCAAAGGTTTGTATTAAATTGCCTTTTTACTTGTCAGTGAAAACAACATCCTCATACTATTTCTCTATGAGGACCTCATAGAAAAATTTCGCTTCTTCTTTATTCTATTTAATTTATTCTACTTTCAACCCACAATTGTTTAAACATCACTCTTACAATTTTGATTCATTTTTATCGTTTTTTCGATTTGCTCAAATTATTTTATTTTCTTGAAACTATTGTTTGAGTTTTGCTGAAAACATTTCAAGATTTGGTTACGGAAAGTGAGTGCTCTTCCTATTCTTTGGATGCTCATGTCATGGATGCTCATTGCTCATACTTTTCGGCTATGGGTCGAATTCCAAAACAATGGACCGTGCGGAATACGTGTCACTCTATTCTCCTCCTCTTCTGCTAGAGGAATTTTTTCTAGGATTTCGAATTGTGCAATAATTTTGACGGGTATCTCGGTATGCTCTGTTTCCGGTTATTCAGCTTGCTGATTGACGGTCGTTATTCTCTCAATTTGTTGAATCTCGCCTTGCCTTTTTCTGACTATTTTTGTGGATATTTCTCCAATTCGCCGAACCGTATTCGCAATTGTTCAGTGATGTGGGCGTTTTTGGTCTATTGTTCAAGGTCTATTGTTAATTCTTTTTCTTAGTTCCTTTTCCCCCTTTCTCAACTTTCTCCAATTTTCTTTATTCTTGACTAACTTTTCATAACACTCATTTTGGCAGACAAACAACAAATTTGGTTAACGATTCCCGCTTTCTGACTGCTTATAGAATTACCCCCGAAATTGGTGGTCAAAGAATAGAGAAAATACGAGCTTTAGTGCTTATGTCCAATTCTTTTCGAATTTTCGCTTCTGGTCTCTTTAGAAGTTCAAAAGGATAAAATATATTAGTCTGCCCAGTTGGATCGAAATCTTTCCCTAGCCGCAAAACTGATTGCACATTTTAGTTTCTGCTGCCGTCCTTGGCCATCTTATTTTCTTCTTTGGTTCTTTGTTATGTTTCTTATTCTTTTGCCTCAATTCAATTCTTTTGCTTCTCTCTTTTTCTCGCAATCTTTCTCACTTTCACTGACTCCAAACTGTCATTGTTCTTGTTTGACATTTTTGTGTGTCGTTTTTTCTTTTTGCTTCTGTATTTCCCTTTTGTGAGAATCTTCATTCTCCTTATTCGCTTGTCAGTTGGCGGGCGAACGAATTTTCCCTTCGAAGTCGTTTTAGCGCTAAAGTTAGCTTGAAAATGGATGAAAATAAGTCAGCGAGGGAGCAATTGGATTGTCGTGTAGTGGCAAAAGAATCGTTACGTCTTGTTTTCTCTTACTAACGCAGTTCGAGCATCGGACAGAAGTGTGAGAAAGAAAACTATTACATGAGGGATACCATAATAAACACCCTTTAGGTAATATGTTTATAGTTCACTTATTTGTTTTTCTTTCCTTTCTAAGGGATCTCTCAAACTTGCTATCATTGACTGTATTTCGTCTAATAATTGGAAACTTTTCTTTGAATGTAATTGTTCAAATAGATTTATAGTTCATGTCATCTTCAAAATTAGCCAAACTTGACCAATAATACTGCGATGACAATTTCTGTTTTGTAAAGTTGAAGATATATTAGAAATAATAGAAAAAACTAACTTTGGATAGGATGAAACGAAATCACGTAAATTGAAGGCGAAGGCAAAAGGAATCGCCCGGAGTCGGGTAAGTGTGCCAAGTTTTTGGTCAAGGTCTCTTGCTCACTCATTAACTGTTTTGCTTCTTCTCTTCTTTATATCTTCTTTAATATCTCACTCGTCGCAATTTCGTTTGTTTTCTACCCGATGTACATCGCAAAAAATTCACTTTTTGCCGGTCTGCAGATTCTTTGTTTGAGATTTCTTAGTCTGACATTTGATAAACAAATATTTTTTCTCGAGAATTTTTTCACGAAAGTATATACTATAGTTGATAATTACTAACTCGTAGCAAGTATAACTTTGCTTTATAGATTAATCTGAATCAAATTAATGTATTTAGTTACTATCTCCTAGATTGGTATTGGCAGGTAAGGAAGGATCTAAATTACATTGGTGACAAATGGTCAGTGTTAGACTCTAAACTAATTTCTTGATGACTGTTCCCTTGTGCCTTCCGGGACAAGAAAATCGGATTTATTAGCGAGAGTTCCAGAATGCAAAATTATCTCGTAGCGATTTTAATTATTGCTTTTGGACACATTGAGGATAACATTTTTCTCTTTTTCATATAGCCTGAGAGCTCATAATTTTACACACGGCATCTGTCAATATGAATTATGATTCTCACTCAATTCTTTTGTTCTTTTCCCGTTATATCTCTTTTGTTGTCAAAATTTCTGTCTTTATTCTTT
Source organism: Pyrocoelia pectoralis (assembly GCA_036250285.1). NCBI lineage: Eukaryota > Metazoa > Arthropoda > Insecta > Coleoptera > Lampyridae > Pyrocoelia > Pyrocoelia pectoralis. The sequence continues at coordinate 16,775 of JAVRBK010000194.1, read as the reverse complement.
TATTTTTCTCGTATTGTGCTTGAGATATTATTATACTTGTGTTCTATTATTGCTTATAGCCTTCCTTGGTTCACTTCGGAAACTGAGCATGCATAGAAAGGAAGATAGACCAAAGTTCAGTTACGCCGAATGACAACTATGATTATTGTTTGAGAGTCTCATTTGTTGAGTTTCGATTTGTGTTTCTCTTCTAAGGATAAAGTTGTAGATGAAAAAAGTAGGTGAAAAGCGAATAATGCGAAAGAGATAAAAATAAAGAAATTGAAGGGAGTGATAGTGTGTAAAAAACAGTATTCTTTCTCATAGCTTCTCATATTGTGTTTGGCTAATTGGATAGTGTTACTTTCCCAGAACATTCAATTAATTGATATTGATCACGAATTTTTTGTCTTCCCTGCTCTCTTATATACTCTTGTGGATTAGATTCGAACCTGGCTTTGTTATTCTACTAACTATAACAAAAATATTATAGACAAAAAGAAAGAACAATATTCGGGATAACAATTTGATTGTTTGTCGTTTATAAAATATAATAACCAATTGATTGATTGGGAATTCTCAAGAAAATTGAGATCAAAATGATGAAAAAGAAAGTGAAACACTTTTTTTTGGCAAATATTCTACAGTTTTGTAACTTGTAAAAACTTTTAATGATTCAAAAGACAAAATTAGTTCTCAATTTTTCTTTCTTGAAATTCATTAATAGCATCATTAACTGTCTTTATATTAGTTTCTTGTGAAGTTCGTTACTCAAATAGTTTCTTTAGAATTTTCTGCCGCTTCTGTTCTTTTGTTTCTATCTTCTCTTTTGTAATCAGACGTCAGACTATCTGACTTAGAACCTCGAGTTGAATTAAAAACCTGATGATAAATTATCGTTGACAAGTTTTCAAAGAACGACAATTGTTGGATTTTAATTCATACGGCTATAAAGGAATGTTTTGCTGATTTCTTTTCTTTTTGAAATTTAAATTTATCAGTGATATTACGTTTCAAGTATTTTATTACCAGGTTCCTATGAACATTAGAGAATATCATTCTTTGCTTTCCCGAAATGGGTATTCTTTCTTCATTCTAGAGCATATATAGCTATAGAGCCGAATGTCGGCGTGTGAAGTGCTAAAATAAGGAAATGAAGAGAAAATTAGTGTTATATGAGCATATTGTGAATATACTTTTCGCAGTTGGGCGTGGCAGGGGAAACGCTTCCACCCTCATTCATATTGTGGGAGTTGCAATAATGTTATTGTTTTCACGCCCTCTGCCTCTTTTTTCACAAAACTTCATTTGAGATTCGGGAAAAGGTCTTTTCGCATTACAAAATTCAGTGCCTCAGTAAGTGTTTCTCTTCTTTTTTTTAGGTAGAGGTTTATACATCGTAGTATTCTCTCATTCTTTTACTCATTCCTATACACTTCTTCGTCTACATTTCTCATTCCACAATGACGTCCTGCGGCCGCCAGGCACGTTTTTATACATATTCTGTAGGGCAATTTGAATTAGCGCCAATTTCAAATGAAATATCAAAGTTTGCCTTGGAAATGTTTTTCATTTCTCTCTCATTCTTTGGTGTTTTGTATACGTACGCATTAATAGCTCAGATTTGCAGTTGTGTGGTATTCATTCATATAAACTTGTAACTGTCTATTAATTTGCGTGAATAATAGTTCTGTTTCGGCCGTCGGGTTTGCGAAAGCCTCTCTCTGTTAGGTCTTATCTAACAGCTTTTTCAGTTTTCTTCCATGTTGATAATTTTGTATGTGAACATTAATTTTCTGAGTTGTGAAAAATGCTAGCAAAAGTAAAATTAGAAAATATCCTTTGAAAAGAACAAAATGAAAGAACTATGAAGAAATCGATGAGTGGAAAGGTAAAATAGAGGTGGAGAAGGAGAGAAATTGAGAAAATTGATAGGTCCGTGAGCAGGCAACCTGCCGAAGACAATCGGAAAAATTATTCAAATTATCATTTTTTTCTGGAGCAGATAATTCCTGTTGCACTAATTTTATTCTTGTTAGTCTCTTCGTTTGTTTGTGTTAATGCTTTCAAGCTTAGTAAACAAAACTGCCAACTTTGCAAATTTCCTGTGTTTTTCACAGACCCAGGCTTTGTCGTGTTTTTGCAATGTTATTTTTATATTGTCAAGCAAAGTTTGCGTTGTCTTTTACTCCGTTTAGTCCTTCTTCCTCCTTCTCCTGTGCTCATTCTTGTAAGCTGTCAGTTTTAATTTTCTTTTATCTCTTTCTCTGGCGTGCAGTTTGTTTGCACAATGACCACCAGTTTGTTTGTTCGCTTTCTCTCTTTTCTCTTTTTTTCTCTAAATATATGAAAATAGTAAAGCCCCAATACGTGTATGGTGGTGATAATATTGTTCACAAATGAATTTGTATTTTACAAATTTGGTTTTGAATTGAAGAAAATATTTCGAAATTTTTCTTCTAGAGATTCAGTATGTTCTTACTGGTGTTCTGAACTGTATTGTTAGCAGTCGACTTCAAAAAATCTTCAACGGAATTCTAAAGAATAGCCATTTGTTAGGTTTTTTCATCAGATTCGACATTCTCGCTCATTTTTTACGCACTTGCCCTAATTTTAAGCGACAAATCGGTCGTTCAATCAATACCAAAAGAATGTTCTGGTTCTTAAGAATTGTTCCTTTAGACTTTGATGAAATGTCATGGAATGAATAGCAACATAGAACGATCGAGCTTCTTTATTCCTTTGTTTCCTTCTTGGTCTTTGTTTATCTTTTGATTCTTGATTCCTTCATTCTTGGATTTATTCTAAAAATGTTAGATTTTTTCCTGATCTTTTTTTTCTCATTTGACTCTCTATTTTGCTATTTTATTCTTTTTGTTCCTTTTTGTAAGAATGAAATACAGAAGAAGAGCAAAAATAGGAAGAGCTGAGAAGCCACTCTTCTAGCGAAGAATCGATTGTTTCTTGAACGAGCTATTGCTTTTTTTCTTATTTTTTCTTTTCCGTTTCCCTTTTTCCTCCTTTCTAACACATGGGACTGTGGCATGCACTACATCCAGACTGCTCTTTTTCTATTTCTCATACACGCACTCTTTTTGCTGCTTTTTGTTGGCCTTGACGCCCATTCTGTGTCTATTGGGAGGTCCCTTTCCCGGAGTGCGTTTCCACTATCAAAACCGTTAGGTGATCCATACAAAAAGAGGAGAAAGAAGAAGAGAATAGAAAAGCACGAGAGCCAGAAAAAGAAAATAGAGAAAAAAATCTCTAGTCAGACAGACAGGAAAAGTGTCTTTTCTCAAGATAGCGTTTTGGTTTTTTTTGTAGTTTTCTATCTTTTATATTTTTTCTATTTCTACCCTCCCGCCACTATTCTATTCACTTCTAAGTATGATTGCAGCCCATAGCTTGAAAGTGGGCGTAACACTCGAATAATGTGATCATTTGAGTGAATCAGGTCGTCGCGACGGTCACTCTCCACTAGTCCAAAGATTCTCGGGAAGCAATGGGAAGAGGACCCTAGCAAATGTGTCTTTCGGTAGTGGGGGATCGAGAGGGAGTGAAGTAAAGCGAGCAAGAAAGTGCACACAACACACGCTTTTTCGATAAGAGCATCACTTTTCCAGACCGACGTCAGAAGTGAGAAACCATTCATCATTCAAGTGATCACTTTCAGGAGGAGTTCTCGCGGGCGCTTTATTGCTCCGATAAATAATTGCGTGTTTTTTGTTGTTGCTAAAGATTTTCAAGCCTCGAAGAAACTGTGAAAGTAGGAGAATGCAAATCAAAAGGGAGACGAAAATAAATGAAAACGAAGAGTCAAAAGGTAGAATTCCGAAAAAAATAATTAATTTATTTATCATGTTTGACCCGATAAATAGGATGATTTTTTAACTTGTGAAACAGAACAAAATGAACAATTTTTCGCCAATCGGCAATCACTTGCTACTCTATTGTTTCGACTGTCACTTTTTAGTTTGTAGTGTGTTTCTCACTTGAGCTTTCACTTTTGTTCTCACACTCCCATTTGAACCATTTGTGTGATTGCTAAGAACTTTGGTCTATGGGCTTGACCAGCACTTGAGAAATCGAACTGATTCGAAACACTGGAACTTCTGAAGATAAAGGGAGGGAAGGACTTCAAACCACTTACTGTTCGAATTCAGTGGTGCATGCATCGCCGAACTGCTCAATTTGTTTGTTCGACAGCTTTCTCCCCCCTCTTCTGGGTCTGCTCAGGTTTCTTTAGCGCGTCTTTTCTCGTGCCGATCGGGCGAGAAAAAGGTTGGCTAGATATGACACACAGACCAATATCTGTTTTTCTTCTTGACAGGGTCAGCATCCCACTGACACAATCTGAATAAAATATACATTTCCAACTTCCAACATTGAAACATTTTTATCTTTCTCTGTTTCTCTAGTCCGATACTTAGCCTAAAAGGTAACCTTGGCGATCCAAAGTGTTCGTGCACTGTTTTGTTGATTGTTTCAAGCCCATCGGGCATCGATTAACATCTCAATGTCTGGGCCCGAGAAAGCGCTGAGGCATTGTCTTTTGTGTACCCCTTCGAGCCAAACTTTCTCTTTCACTTCACTTTCGCTTTTCACTACTCATTCACGGGTAAACGCCGCAAATCATTATTGTCGCAAAGTGTTTGGCCAGCGAAGCTAGAACGTCTTAAAGTAAAACGCATCCTTTATTCTTTTCTCCACTTTCTCACTCCGCAGAGAACAATCGGCATGTAATCAACAGTTGGTTGCTCGAGTTGCGACGGTAACCCGTTCAAGTGACCTTTAAAGAACAAGTTGAAGGTGAAATTTCCATATCTCTTTCTCACTCACTCGCTCGCTCTCTCATGTATGGGGATGCGGATGACGCAGACCCGAGAAATAGTGACAGAAGGTAGAATGCGCGGCTGACAAAGAGTGCAGTGAGAGGGTGAAAGTGAGCGAGTAAACCGCTTTACTCTGCTGGCCGTCTGAGAAATAGCCGTTCGCAAGCATCCTTTCCCACCGCCTTCACCCCTTTCAATTTGCGACCTTTTTGACCTTGCCTCAGGAGACCCTTGGAACCTTACTGCATCTCGGTATCATGCGGACCGTGAAACCTGTGACTCTCTTTTTGGTAGTGTTTTAGTTTCAAGTTCTTATAAGATGCTTGCCTGTTCCACTCATTCAATAGTTCCCAAATTGTTTGTTCGTTTAGTCGCTTGTTTACATGTCTTATTAACGCACTTTCTCTCTCCTCGCTTCAGCTTATTGTATTCTGATCCTTGTCCATTTTATGCTTCATCGCAAAAATACTTCTTCAAGGCCGACCGGCCATCTTAGGGACAATTAGCTAGCGGCGGGAACTTTCTCCTTCTCATTTACCCACTCTAACCCTCACCAAATAAAGAGGGTTTTGTGAATTCAGCATTAGAAATAAAAAGATGAATTCTCATATTTGGGTAAGATCATATAAATTAGTCCATTTTAACTAGTTTCTATTCTTTTATTCTTTCGGCTAATAGTTATATATTTCAAGAACTTCTGCCGCCAGTCACAAATGCTTGCTAAATGGAATTGTTATTTTTTGTGAAACAATTGTTTCATTCTAATGTCCGCAGACAGTTTGAACTTTCTCTTTTCCTTTTCTATTCTCATCCAATTTTACTGGGAAATCGATTTCTTTTCATCTCTAGGTCCTTCTCGAAGAGCAGCCCTATTCGCGCTTAGCACGTCATTGTCTGCTTCGCCAATTCGCCGTACATATCGAACAATATGAACAAGTGCCAAGGAAAATCTAGGAGTGAAGGGGCTGGTGAGCAGCCATAGAGTGCCACAAGGAAGAGTGAAAAACGTTCAAAGATCGATCAAATGCATTGATCTGTTCGCACTTTTCTCACTTTTCCATCCCGTTCTCGTTCACTCGCTGACACTGTTAAGCTTTAGGTTCTGCTCTTGATGATTAACCGGATTCTGTGTTCATGTATGTGGAGGAGTGGATGAAACATGAAGGAATAGAGTCAGAAAAAAAGATCAGAAAATGTCGCTGAAAAACTGTTCAACTCACTCTTCCGTAATGTTGTTTTTGGTGATATTCAAAAAAATTCGAATTACTTTCAAAATTTTCATATTTTGAGGCGACGATTCTGATAGTTCATTCTTATTTTTGCCTCTTCTGACTTAGCATTCTTGGTTGATTGTTAGCCTACGGAGACTAAATTCCCGTTCCGAAAGTTGGCAACTTGTGAGTGTTAAGTAAGGCGCAAATAATAGAACACTATTTTTCTCATGCCCAAATATTGCTCTAGGTTAGTAAGCATCAATCTTGATCCATCAAACGTTCACGCTCACATTCCCAAATGTAATTGTCTCGAAAAACTTTATTCCTTATTACTTCCGGATTGGCGAGTCTCAAAATTGGGTGTCATTTCTCGATATATTGAATGTCATTTTTCTTTATTATTCCTTATTTGCGTTACAGAATGAACTCTGCTATTCCTTTCAAAGATTATAAAGGAAATTGTATCAATCTTAAAAATGAATAGAATTTGGAAGCTATAGCTCTATGCCAATTTATAAAAGTTTTGGTGACGATTTGTGCGATATAAAAAGAACATAAAAGACAATTGCTTTCTTTCGGAATTTCTTCTCATTTACAACCTTCCAACTAAATTCATTTAGTTTTGCAATGGTGGACTATAACTCAAATTGATCTTTTCGATAATGCATTCTATTTCGGGAGGTACTCGGTTCATTTTCATGGGAATGAATAAACTCCGAGGGTAACAGTTCAACCGAGAGATCGGTTAAGAAGGGTTAAATTCGATCTATCGGGAATGCATCTTTCTCCTTTCTTGGTTGCTTCCCTTCTTATCCTTTCTACTCTCCCCCAATCGCGAGCGGTTTGCGTTTTGTATTGTTTTACCGTTTTCTTGAGATGCACGGAATTCATTCTCTAGCGGCATACACTTGGCAATCTGTTCATTTTTCCCATACTTTCCCGAACGCTTTCAAACGTTTCTCTCCCTTTCTCTAAGTTAGTTCACGTGCTGCGCTTCTCTCTTCCCTTTCGCTTTCATTCTGACTGCGCACCTATACACGATTAGTCGGGACAAAGTACTAGTGAAATGTGTCTAGGCCCTTAACAGACTAACGCTATGACTTCTAGACGCACTAACACTTTCTCCTATTTATATAAACTCTTACCTTTCCAAAGCATCTCTCATTGAAGCATATCAAAAAATGAAGAAAGCGAGAGCGTCAGCAATGTCGCAAAGGTCAAAGTGCGTAGCTAAGGTGACCTTTTCTGAGAAAATCAGTGAGATGCTTAGAAATGAACTGAAACAAATAAAACCAAGAAAAGGTTAAGATAAAGGGGTAAGAAGGGGGGACAAGGGGTTAACAATTGAATGACATCTAAAACTGTTTTCTCATGCCAACTAGCAAAAGGACAAGTTGACCTCTAGCTCCTTTCTTTCACTATCTTAGTCGTTCTGCAAGCGTTAACTCTAAACCACCTGTGATCGTTTTTCGTTGCCAAGTTCAAGGGCACCTTCAATTTTAACAGTGAACGGTTATCCTTTCTGGTTCTCATTCTTTGAGAACACTGCCATTCTGAACAAAAACGGTTATCAACTGAACTCAGTCCAAATCAAGAAACTTGAGGAAACCAATTTCAACGTTCTCTATGGAGAGATATTTTTATCTGATTCTTATTTTTTAATGTTTTTATCATTTGTTGAAGGTTTCTAACTTAAAATTCCGTTAAGAATTCTATAAAAGTCAGAGAATAGAAAATCAAAGAGGCAAAGTATTATTATCTGATTTTTCGATATATTATTGAAAGAAGGCCATAAAGAAAACCTAGAGCTGACCAGCACTTGAAATCAGTTTACACTCGATTGACTATCTATTCTTTGGAAAAGTTTTCTCTCAGCTATAGCTTCTTATAAGACCGGAAGAAGAAAAGTTTGTATTTTTCCTTTCAGTCCTACTTTCGGCCGGACACCTTTTCCGGCTAGAGGTTCTCCAACAGAGTGAATGAGCGAAAGAAAAGAGGAAGAACAAGTTTAAAGTGATTTGGGAGTTTACTTTCGGGCACACATTTTGGGATGTATTTTAAAGACTTTTTGTAATAAAGTGAAATATAAAATATAAAATAAAAAGAAGTTTAACTCATGTGAAAAAGGAAAAGTAAACACACAGGCACAGAACCGGCAAGAATGATATTGTCACTGGATGATTGAGCCCTAAAGCTTTGTTCCACGGACCCAAATAGTATCTCTCTCAACCCAACTCTTCCAGAACAACCTTATCGAATCAATGGAGCCTGGATATCAGATAATGTTCTGGGATAAAAGAATGTGGATCCGCAGAGAATAAAACAAGATATAAATAAAAACAAATGTTTCGAAGTGGCTAAAAGATAAAAAACTGGAAGAATGAAAAAACATACAATTGAAGAGCTTTAGTGGAAGAGGATGAAGAGGCTCGAAATTTTATTTGCACAATCGTTCCAATTTGCTTTGTTTACCGTGTGTTTTATTTTTTTTCTATGAAATTTTTCTCTCTCATTCTCTCGACTAATGTTTGTATATCTTCCGTTTTGAACTATTGTCTGTATGATTCTGTTTACATTGGCGTCCACTTTTCAGGCCATTCTGTGTAGAAGTGAGTAAAATGTTCTTCCTAAAACAAACGTCAAGAGCTTTAGACTACTTTTCAGTAGAATAGAGAAAAGAACTTGTAAAGGGAACAAAAATGTTCGAATTTCAAGTCACTTTGCCGTATTTCCAAGATTTTTTTCTGTTCTCGTGTGTTTCGGCAATACAAGCATCATAATTGTGGTTTTCGGCTAAGCCGAATAAAATTTTTGGCTCATTTCAAAGGCTAATTTTTGTGTGATATCAACTTTTTGAGCACTTTCTCAAAATGAAATCAATCATTTTATAGCGGACTGTTGTGAACCCTTTTCTGTTGCGCTCAATCCCGCTGAATTCATATATGACGTAACTTCGGCCAGTCATTTATATCTATACTTAGATCAATGCTTTTATGTTCAATTGTTTACTTTCATAATTCTTCAACGTGCCCGCAGCGTTCGAACATAGTTTAGAGATATTAAGAATTTGCGGAAATTTATTCAGGCTAATATTTGTCTGTGAGCTTTGCTTATTTTCATATCTTGGATCTCTTCCTGCCCAGTCCTGCCTAGTCCCCCACGCACACCCATTCTATGACAATTTTGTTTACTAATATTACATTAGACAACTTCAAGCGGAAATGCCAGCATTCTTTTATGCACTACGGGGAACTTTCTTGAGAAACAACATTTTCCGGTTTTCTTTCAAGCAAATACACAGATATTCACTTTCAAAATTCGTTTTCGGTGTAACAAAGGAATAAAGAGAGCAATGGTGGGAGAGAAAATGAAGGAAAAATGTGAGAAAACAAAAAAATACAAGAGAAAGAGAGCAATAAGGCTGGGACTGTCATGAAGTTGAGTGTTTGGCGGGAGGCGTTTTATATGAGGAAAGAGAGTCAAGAGTGCTAAAAGTATTCCAAGATATATCTATAGGCACAAACAAAGAGTGGTAAAGTCTAGGGTCTGAAAAAAGCACTAAGAAAGTTTTCGCTGCTTGACTCTATTGTTAGACCTTTTGCAGGAAGTTGTTGACTATTTTGAAAGAGCGAATCAGTGACATTGCCGGGCGTCATTCACAAACGACATCCATATAGCCGGCAGACACGACACATTTGAGGAGTCGTTTCGTTTTGCATTCTTCTCGCTCAAGTTTCCGTTTATATTCTTCTTCAAAAGTTTTATAAATGATATTTCTGTATGACTTTATAGTATTCTCAGTCTTTTTGTTTTGTTCTTTTCTCTAGAACTATTTGTTTTTCATTCCTACGATAAAAATATTATTCGCTAATTACTTAGACAAATGAAATTACTATAAAATCTTCATTATAATCATTCTTTTCTCCTAGCTTTTCAAACTGTCTCTGTATTTTTGAATACATATTTGACATTGGTTCTAGGAACAACGAAATAGTATACTTATAAAAGAAAAAGAAGTCTAAGAATATTAGAGCTGTTTAGAACCAAAATAGCAAAAGAAGAAAGGGTCTTTTCGGAAGGGCGAAAACTCTTAGCTTTGACATAAGATTATTCTCCCAAGAATGTGTCGTAATTTGAATAAAAGCCTTAATTCAATTAATCTCTTCGCTGCCTCCAGAATATTTTCTGTTTTAGACATTCTTTCTTTTAGCAGAATAACTGACGAAAATTCACATTGTTATGAATTCAGACACTGACATATGAATCGATCAGGAGTAAACTTTCGTCGATAAAAATTAAGGAAAAATTGTTAGCTCTGTTTCTCTCAAGAGCATCTGAATCCCAAAACATACGATAGAAATGAAATTTTGAACATTTCAAAATCAAAAAGTGAATTCCAATTCAATTGATGAAAAAAAATTGAAAGCGATTTCAATACTGAGAAAGTGGGAAGAAGAATATATTATATAGCAGTGAAAATTCGAGTGAATGAGTGTTTGATTCGCTTGTAATGTTTGTATCACTCTTTGTAAAATCAGCGCCTGACCGGCAAGTCAGTTTGCTGTCAGTTTGTCCGAACATGATAAGAATCTAGAGAGATGAGGCGTTCCTAACGAAATACACTGACTGATTGCATTCGATCTCTTACCCTCCCAAATTCCCTCTCTTCCTCCCAATTCGAATTTTTTACCTATTTCCTTATTCTTTCGTGCCTTATCTGGTATGTTCCCACAATCTCTCTTTCTTTCTCGTTTATCTCAAATTCTCGTTCTTATCGTTCTCTAGGGTCTTTCATTGGCAGTTTTATGGGAGAGAATGAACGAAGACTGAGGCTTTTAGAAGCACATTGGTAAAAGAATGGAGGCAGAGAGGGTTTGTGTGTGTGAAGGGTGTGTTTCCTAGTGTGTTCAAAGTCGAGTTGGCAAGGCATTCACGCCCGAGGTACGATTCACGCCGAGAATGAGAGAACAAAATGAGAAGAAGAATTGAATCGTGCGCACGCCTGTACTGTTGTCGGGGCCATGAGAAACGGACAGCAATCATTAGGAGTAGGGAGAATAAAAGAAAGGATCTGCGAGAAAGAAAGCGGAATGTAAAGAGAAAGAAAATAACAAAGAGCGAAAAATAAAACAAGAAAAAATAAGAGAATATAAGAGAATAAAAGAGCGTCCAAGAAGTGAGCGGAAGAAAGAAGAAAGAAGGAAGTGAGGGTAAGAATGAGTGTGTGAGAGAGGAAGAATGGCGGCCTTCAGAGAGAAAGATGAATGTCTCCAATAGTCAGTGTGCCAGTGGGTCTGTCGAAGAGTGGGGCGGAATGGTGGGAGACGGAGTAAGCCAAAGGGCGAGCGCGAGGGAAAGTAGAGGGTTGAGCACAGAATCTGTCACAACCCTCTTCTTTTTATTTCTTTCTCTTCCGCCCCCCATCGCCTTCCTCGCTCTCGCCATTCACTTGAATTGAATGAAAATGTGTGCGTTCACTTTCAGTCTACTTCCCCGCTATCTTCGGCGCTCTACGAGTGAGAGAGAGAGAGAGAGAAGGAATCAAAGAGATGAACGCTAAGAATTGGCGCCGCACATGGGTGTCTCGCAAAACTTTTCCTCTCACTCTCTCCCTCACCCTCTACCCCCTTTTTCTCCATTTCCCACTAACTCTCGCTTTCTTTCTCATGGCGTGTATGTCGTCACTAGACGCGAAAGTGAAGATTTTCTTTCTCACTTTCGGCAGTAGCAAGAATCGCACTAGGATTCAATACAAAAGAGAATGTGCCTCGAATCTGAAAAGTTGTTTGATGGCTTTCGGAAGTGTGACTGTATTGCCGGAATGAAACACGTTGTGCAGCACTGGCCACTGATCATCAGAACAGAAGACAAACTACAGTGTACATGTGCACTCGATGATGCCGCTGGAGACTCGACGCAAAAACTCACTCACTGATGCGACCAGCACATTGACGAAGTTCGAGAAGAGAAAATTCGAATTCGAAGAGAAACACATTTGAAGCTATTTGAATCAAATATCTAATTTGGGAGCGCGACTGTAGATTGAATCCTGAATGCATGCATAACACTTGTATTCCCAGCATTATTCGTCTGCTGCTCCTCAATTCTCGATGGAAGAGAGGAGCTCCAAGTCCAAGGCATAATAGCTCTCTCACTCTTCATTCCTTTCCCCATTTTCTTTATTTCTATCATCATCTCTTCTCTATTTTTCCACTGAAGCAGCGAGGGGAAAGCAAGCTAGACATGAGGACAGACAGGAAAGCTAGTCAGACAGAGAGTCTGGCAATGCCTGAAAACGATGCCTCCGCGTGCGTATGTAGTGCTGGAGTCTCTGGGCATGGCAATTTTTACATTGCCCAGTCTCTCTTTCTATACTCTCCCATTCTCCTCACATGGGATAGCAACTGTATCCTCAGTACCAAGAAACGAGAGTGTGTTTGTAGTGTGCTTACTGCAAGTTTAACATTTTTTTCTTTCTCTCTCACTTAGCTGCTGCTTTCTTGTACTTTTTTCTCATTTTATTTCTTCTGCTTTCCTCCTCGATGTGCCTGTATTTCCAAGACTTGGAGCTGGAGAATGGATGAGAGAAAGAGAACCGGCAGGGGCAGTAAAATTGTGCTGGGGAGAGAGAAGAAAAAAGAATGAAAATGGGAAAGTGGGAGAGAGATTGGGAGACATAGTGAAAAAAGAGAAATTCACTTGATACCCAACCGCCGATCAGTGCCGTTCGGACACGCGTGCAAGAAAGGTCTCCCATACTCTCCCACTATCATACACATTCTCTCTCCAATCACTTGCCGCACACTCTCTGCCATTGTTTTCTCTCTCATCTCATTGATTGATTTCTTATTATATTCCCCATATCCGTCACATCTTAATATTCCAATCTACTCTTATAAAATCTCTATAATTCTCATATTGCATATTCTCCCAAATTGTTCAATCGTCAAATTATGCTTATTTATTGTTTGTTCCATTTTTGAATCATCACAAACATCGAAACAGTGTTACAACATCCTCGACAACAACTCGAAGTAAGCCATGTGTTTCTCTCACATTTCTTCCTTCTCTCCTACTTCTTGCTATACTTCCAGTGTCTTGGTGCCAGTCAGGAGAGCGAAAGAGAGACAGGATAAAAACTGATCGTTCCTTTAACTTGGACTTCTCTTCCGATTTGTTGTTTAATTTTTTCCTGTTTCTGTTTTTCCCAATGCGCGCCGGCAGAAAGCATGTTTGTATATTTTCAATATAAACGAATTCATAGTCAACGAGAGATAAAACATATTTAAAGCTATGGCTATTGCTTGTATGTGTGCCTGTATGGTTCAGGGAAGTGTATATAAAGTTTATATAAAGTGTACCCCTCTTATAGTTGCATATGCTCCCACCATAGTGAAGAGTGTTAAAAGCATACAATTCAAATACATCGCTTACATCGCACTGCGCGATCGGTTGCTCAACGCATACAGATGTACACACATACACGCATAGGGATACTGAGGAGATACTGATTACCCGAGGATCATATAGAGAGACCACTTTGTTAAGGCAAGATTGAGAGAAAGAGTGAGAGAGGTATGTGAAAGTGATCACTAGTTCCCCGGCTCCCTCGAGTATAGAATCACATCATTGGTATATAATTTTATACATTTACACACGGAGACAAGCAGATATACACTGATACATTGATAGACACACACATAGACCGGTATTCTATCAGTAGTGTACTCTTCCTCCCTGTTCGCCGTTGATATCTATATGGCGGGAGATATATATATAAAATACACTTCAAGCAGACAAACTGTCGATTACCACGAGACGATAAAGAGAGCTGGCCAAAAGCATCCTGCTTTTAGAGGCTTGTGTGTGAATATGTGTGATAGTGAGTTGCGATGAGAGAAAGAGAATTTTCGGGCTGCAAGTGAGGAAGCAAATACTAGCTGATGAGTGTATATCTCTTCGAGACTATACTCTTTCTCTCTCGCCTGACTCTTCTCCGCGGCGAGAGTGATACACTGATCAAAGGCTAACATATAAAACACACCCACTCGCACGGGATACATAGAAGCACCAAAACAGACGATTATTCTTACCCAGGTTTACTTTCTCTTTCTCTCTCACTACTCTTTATTCACTATCCATTTCTTTTTGCTTGTTTCTTTCCAGTATACTTTCATTCTCATTTTCACATTCATTCTTCTTCCATCTTCTTTCCTAGAATACCTTTTCACTATTATTCATTAACCATCTTTTCTTAATTCTTTTGTCTTCCTCTCACTCGTTTTCGAACGATATCTCCACCACTATATATCATCTTCATCTCTCATTATCATCTTCATCGGTGTGTTCAATAACTATTCTCCTACTCTTGTGTCTTTCATATCTTCGATCGTTTGATGATTACATCTTGTATTTAAAGTTTGTGACAAACATCCAACTTTGATCTGCAGATATAATCTGTAATAATCATCGACTGTTTGTTTGAACAACTCCCCTTTGTCTCTCTCTCCTATATGAATATATGCTTGGGAATGTTGATTATTACCTCTCCACTTCCATTCCCTTTTTTCTCGCATTAATAAAATATTCATTTCTTTTATTCCATATCCACAATCATCATTTTTTTCCATTATCATTATTATTATTTTTTCAACTCTCTAATTCCAATTTCCAATTCTCACTTTTTCTCTTTCTGATAATAAAGATAATAATAATTTCCTTTTTCCTGATAGAATTTTCCTGTTCGGACCCAAAATTACTCCACATTTCTGGCTGGAACTAACAAATCATTGAACAATAATGAACGCATAACGCATTCTCTCTCACTCAATATGTTTGATCTCGACTCTCACCGTCTTAACTGACCTCTTACTCCAAACTAAACCAGCGACAAACCTTCGCGCAGCTCTGATACTCTCTCAGTTTTATTGGCATCTCTCACTATCTTCTCTCACTCATCCTAATTCATTTTGGAACGCGCTCATCTCATATGTCACCCATTCTCATTCTCCCATAAGTCATCTCTCACTAATCATCATTCTCATCCAGCCATCAAATCCTCACTTCCTCTTTGCACTCTCAACATTCTATGTTTTGACCGTTTGTCGTAACTCTCTCCCTTCTGTGAATATAAACATCGATTTTCTTTCTCTCTCATCTCCTTTTCCATCATCACAACTTCACCGTCTGCTATATTTGCTACCATATATTTTTTCGCCGCATCTCTGCTCTCTTTCAGACATGGAAGTGAGCTTTTAACAAATTTCCAATCTTCATCATCATTTCGGTGTTTCATTTTGTTTTATTCATCCCCTATAACTCACTTCTCTTCATTATTTCTTCCTTTTTCGGTGCATCTTTTGCCTTTTCAACTCACTCATTTCTTCACCTCTCATCATTTGTTTGATCGTCCATATAGTTCGGGTAAGCGAATTCACACAGACATTTGGCGATTTTTATTTTCATTTCCTTATAAACAAGTCTTTTCGATCAGATTTCAATATGGCAGTAAAGGAGTAAGAGAGGAACTGAAAGACAAATGAAATGAAAAAACTAGACATAATACAACATTTTCTGTGCGATACTTTGTGTTTGTTTTAGGACGTTTTATACGTCGGTATGAACGCGCCCTGAGATTCATGTTCATGGCCGAAATCGAGAAATTGTGTGAGAGAATACCAAACAAACGAGCGACATGAACACCGCATTTTGAGAGTAATGGGGGAGAACAAAAATAAGAGAGACCGAGAGTGTCACCAAAAGCGTTTATATAGAATGCATGCTTGGGCGTCTTGGCATCACTCATAGATCGAATATGAGCTCTCTTTTTCGTTCTTTTTCTCATCTCTCTTTCAGAGCTGAATTGTATGAGAACAAAAGTTTTACTACTTTCGCTATTGTTTCAATTTTCTCTTCTTAGTGCTTCTCTGAACAATCTTTTGTGAGGATTTTTCTTTTTCCATAAAGTCAATTCAAAGTTTTGCGTTTGACGACATATTTCGCCTTGTCACACGGAACTTTCTCTCTTCCTCTGTCATATCTATTGAATCTTCAACCCAGTAGTGATTGTTCGTTTGTCACCAATTGACATTCGAAAATAATGACAAATCATTTTCTGTATTTTCTTCAGGCTCACTATCCGATATCAGATCTCAACTTATAGATCAGTTTAATTTTCGGTTATAACATGAAACTCTGTAGCTTCTCTCAGAATCTTCCCGGTTCGCCTAATTATGTTGATCGTAGATTCAATGTATTTTTTAACGTGTTTTTAATCATTACTACATGGAATTTATATCAGATCATCATGACTGACTTCTCCTTCATTTTAGTCATTAAGCCTTCTCTCTATCTCAATCTTTATCCTTCTCCCCTCTTCGTTAACCATTTGTTTGTTTGCTTTATGTCCTATTGTTTACGATCATTAGCAGCATTTTGTATCCTTAATTCTAGATTAATCTATTTGTTGCCACGTGTTTAACTTTGAATATTCTCTAAGCATTGTTGATTCTGGTTTTCACTCGCTGATTTATATTCTACTTCAATCCTTCTTACTTTGATTTTTCATTTGTTTTGTTTCCACTTTCACTTCAGCGCTTCTTTCCCGGCTTGAACGGTAGAAGTCTTTTCACCAGAAGGAAAATTTTCCTGCTATATCTTTTTCATTTCTCTTTTCTTCTATTCCACTATTTTGCTCGTTTCTCCTCTTTCTATTTTTTTGCTGAATAATGTTTATTTTGCTTGAAGCACT
>JAVRBK010000193.1:0-20562 GCA_036250285.1 Pyrocoelia pectoralis | reverse complement strand
CAGCAACTTTTTCTATCCAAGATGTGGATTTTCCAACGTATAGGTAATTTAAATTGGTAACTGGTGCCATAAATCTATTAATGGGAGCAGTGGACAATTTTTGCATGCTGATGCACCGAAACATGAGGAATGAAAATCTGCATCTACATCTGAAATATCTCCACAATTGTGTATTTGCAGCAACTTTTCTATCTCAAGATATGGATTTTCCAACGATATAGGTTAATTTTAAATTGGTAACTGGTGCCATAAATCTATTAATGGGAGCAAGTGGACAAATTTTTTGCATGCTGATGCACCGAAACATGAGGAATGAAAATCTGCATCTACATCTGAAATATCTCCACAATTGTGTATTTGCAGCAACTTTTTCTATCTCAAGATGTGGATTTCCAACGATATAGGTTAATTTTTAAATTGGTAACTGGTGCCATAAATCTATTAATGGGAGCAAGTGGACAAATTTTTGCATGCTGATGCACCGAAACATGAGGAATGAAAATCTGCATCTACATCTGAAATATCTCCACAATTGTGTATTTGCAGCAACTTTTTCTATCTCAAGATGTGGATTTTCCAACGATATAGGTTAATTTTTAAATTGGTAACTGGTGCCATAAATCTATTAATGGGAGCAAGTGGACAAATTTTTGCATGCTGATGCACCGAAACATGAGGAATGAAAATCTGCATCTACATCTGAAATATCTCCACAATTGTGTATTTGCAGCAACTTTTTCTATCTCAAGATGTGGATTTTCCAACGATATAGGTTAATTTTTAAATTGGTAACTGGTGCCATAAATCTATTAATGGGAGCAAGTGGACAAATTTTTGCATGCTGATGCACCGAAACATGAGGAATGAAAATCTGCATCTACATCTGAAATATCTCCACAATTGTGTATTTGCAGCAACTTTTTCTATCTCAAGATGTGGATTTTCCAACGATATAGGTTAATTTTTAAATTGGTAACTGGTGCCATAAATCTATTAATGGGAGCAAGTGGACAAATTTTTGCATGCTGATGCACCGAAACATGAGGAATGAAAATCTGCATCTACATCTGAAATATCTCCACAATTGTGTATTTGCAGCAACTTTTTCTATCTCAAGATGTGGATTTTCCAACGATATAGGTTAATTTTTAAATTGGTAACTGGTGCCATAAATCTATTAATGGGAGCAAGTGGACAAATTTTTGCATGCTGATGCACCGAAACATGAGGAATGAAAATCTGCATCTACATCTGAAATATCTCCACAATTGTGTATTTGCAGCAACTTTTTCTATCTCAAGATGTGGATTTTCCAACGATATAGGGTAATTTTTAAATTGGTAACTGGTGCCATAAATCTATTAATGGGAGCAAGTGGACAAATTTTTGCATGCTGATGCACCGAAACATGAGGAATGAAAATCTGCATCTACATCTGAAATATCTCCACAATTGTGTATTTGCAGCAACTTTTTCTATCTCAAGATGTGGATTTTCCAACGATATAGGTTAATTTTTAAATTGGTAACTGGTGCCATAAATCTATTAATGGGAGCAAGTGGACAAATTTTTGCATGCTGATGCACCGAAACATGAGGAATGAAAATCTGCATCTACATCTGAAATATCTCCACAATTGTGTATTTGCAGCAACTTTTTCTATCTCAAGATGTGGATTTTCCAACGATATAGGGTAATTTTTAAATTGGTAACTGGTGCCATAAATCTATTAATGGGAGCAAGTGGACAAATTTTTGCATGCTGATGCACCGAAACATGAGGAATGAAAATCTGCATCTACATCTGAAATATCTCCACAATTGTGTATTTGCAGCAACTTTTTCTATCTCAAGATGTGGATTTTCCAACGATATAGGTTAATTTTTAAATTGGTAACTGGTGCCATAAATCTATTAATGGGAGCAAGTGGACAAATTTTTGCATGCTGATGCACCGAAACATGAGGAATGAAAATCTGCATCTACATCTGAAATATCTCCACAATTGTGTATTTGCAGCAACTTTTTCTATCTCAAGATGTGGATTTTCCAACGATATAGGTTAATTTTTAAATTGGTAACTGGTGCCATAAATCTATTAATGGGAGCAAGTGGACAAATTTTTGCATGCTGATGCACCGAAACATGAGGAATGAAAATCTGCATCTACATCTGAAATATCTCCACAATTGTGTATTTGCAGCAACTTTTTCTATCTCAAGATGTGGATTTTCCAACGATATAGGTTAATTTTTAAATTGGTAACTGGTGCCATAAATCTATTAATGGGAGCAAGTGGACAAATTTTTGCATGCTGATGCACCGAAACATGAGGAATGAAAATCTGCATCTACATCTGAAATATCTCCACAATTGTGTATTTGCAGCAACTTTTTCTATCTCAAGATGTGGATTTTCCAACGATATAGGGTAATTTTTAAATTGGTAACTGGTGCCATAAATCTATTAATGGGAGCAAGTGGACAAATTTTTGCATGCTGATGCACCGAAACATGAGGAATGAAAATCTGCATCTACATCTGAAATATCTCCACAATTGTGTATTTGCAGCAACTTTTTCTATCTCAAGATGTGGATTTTCCAACGATATAGGTTAATTTTTAAATTGGTAACTGGTGCCATAAATCTATTAATGGGAGCAAGTGGACAAATTTTTGCATGCTGATGCACCGAAACATGAGGAATGAAAATCTGCATCTACATCTGAAATATCTCCACAATTGTGTATTTGCAGCAACTTTTTCTATCTCAAGATGTGGATTTTCCAACGATATAGGTTAATTTTTAAATTGGTAACTGGTGCCATAAATCTATTAATGGGAGCAAGTGGACAAATTTTTGCATGCTGATGCACCGAAACATGAGGAATGAAAATCTGCATCTACATCTGAAATATCTCCACAATTGTGTATTTGCAGCAACTTTTTCTATCTCAAGATGTGGATTTTCCAACGATATAGGTTAATTTTTAAATTGGTAACTGGTGCCATAAATCTATTAATGGGAGCAAGTGGACAAATTTTTGCATGCTGATGCACCGAAACATGAGGAATGAAAATCTGCATCTACATCTGAAATATCTCCACAATTGTGTATTTGCAGCAACTTTTTCTATCTCAAGATGTGGATTTTCCAACGATATAGGTTAATTTTTAAATTGGTAACTGGTGCCATAAATCTATTAATGGGAGCAAGTGGACAAATTTTTGCATGCTGATGCACCGAAACATGAGGAATGAAAATCTGCATCTACATCTGAAATATCTCCACAATTGTGTATTTGCAGCAACTTTTTCTATCTCAAGATGTGGATTTTCCAACGATATAGGTTAATTTTTAAATTGGTAACTGGTGCCATAAATCTATTAATGGGAGCAAGTGGACAAATTTTTGCATGCTGATGCACCGAAACATGAGGAATGAAAATCTGCATCTACATCTGAAATATCTCCACAATTGTGTATTTGCAGCAACTTTTTCTATCTCAAGATGTGGATTTTCCAACGATATAGGTTAATTTTTAAATTGGTAACTGGTGCCATAAATCTATTAATGGGAGCAAGTGGACAAATTTTTGCATGCTGATGCACCGAAACATGAGGAATGAAAATCTGCATCTACATCTGAAATATCTCCACAATTGTGTATTTGCAGCAACTTTTTCTATCTCAAGATGTGGATTTTCCAACGATATAGGTTAATTTTTAAATTGGTAACTGGTGCCATAAATCTATTAATGGGAGCAAGTGGACAAATTTTTGCATGCTGATGCACCGAAACATGAGGAATGAAAATCTGCATCTACATCTGAAATATCTCCACAATTGTGTATTTGCAGCAACTTTTTCTATCTCAAGATGTGGATTTTCCAACGATATAGGTTAATTTTTAAATTGGTAACTGGTGCCATAAATCTATTAATGGGAGCAAGTGGACAAATTTTTGCATGCTGATGCACCGAAACATGAGGAATGAAAATCTGCATCTACATCTGAAATATCTCCACAATTGTGTATTTGCAGCAACTTTTTCTATCTCAAGATGTGGATTTTCCAACGATATAGGTTAATTTTTAAATTGGTAACTGGTGCCATAAATCTATTAATGGGAGCAAGTGGACAAATTTTTGCATGCTGATGCACCGAAACATGAGGAATGAAAATCTGCATCTACATCTGAAATATCTCCACAATTGTGTATTTGCAGCAACTTTTTCTATCTCAAGATGTGGATTTTCCAACGATATAGGTTAATTTTTAAATTGGTAACTGGTGCCATAAATCTATTAATGGGAGCAAGTGGACAAATTTTTGCATGCTGATGCACCGAAACATGAGGAATGAAAATCTGCATCTACATCTGAAATATCTCCACAATTGTGTATTTGCAGCAACTTTTTCTATCTCAAGATGTGGATTTTCCAACGATATAGGTTAATTTTTAAATTGGTAACTGGTGCCATAAATCTATTAATGGGAGCAAGTGGACAAATTTTTGCATGCTGATGCACCGAAACATGAGGAATGAAAATCTGCATCTACATCTGAAATATCTCCACAATTGTGTATTTGCAGCAACTTTTTCTATCTCAAGATGTGGATTTTCCAACGATATAGGTTAATTTTTAAATTGGTAACTGGTGCCATAAATCTATTAATGGGAGCAAGTGGACAAATTTTTGCATGCTGATGCACCGAAACATGAGGAATGAAAATCTGCATCTACATCTGAAATATCTCCACAATTGTGTATTTGCAGCAACTTTTTCTATCTCAAGATGTGGATTTTCCAACGATATAGGTTAATTTTTAAATTGGTAACTGGTGCCATAAATCTATTAATGGGAGCAAGTGGACAAATTTTTGCATGCTGATGCACCGAAACATGAGGAATGAAAATCTGCATCTACATCTGAAATATCTCCACAATTGTGTATTTGCAGCAACTTTTTCTATCTCAAGATGTGGATTTTCCAACGATATAGGTTAATTTTTAAATTGGTAACTGGTGCCATAAATCTATTAATGGGAGCAAGTGGACAAATTTTTGCATGCTGATGCACCGAAACATGAGGAATGAAAATCTGCATCTACATCTGAAATATCTCCACAATTGTGTATTTGCAGCAACTTTTTCTATCTCAAGATGTGGATTTTCCAACGATATAGGTTAATTTTTAAATTGGTAACTGGTGCCATAAATCTATTAATGGGAGCAAGTGGACAAATTTTTGCATGCTGATGCACCGAAACATGAGGAATGAAAATCTGCATCTACATCTGAAATATCTCCACAATTGTGTATTTGCAGCAACTTTTTCTATCTCAAGATGTGGATTTTCCAACGATATAGGTTAATTTTTAAATTGGTAACTGGTGCCATAAATCTATTAATGGGAGCAAGTGGACAAATTTTTGCATGCTGATGCACCGAAACATGAGGAATGAAAATCTGCATCTACATCTGAAATATCTCCACAATTGTGTATTTGCAGCAACTTTTTCTATCTCAAGATGTGGATTTTCCAACGATATAGGTTAATTTTTAAATTGGTAACTGGTGCCATAAATCTATTAATGGGAGCAAGTGGACAAATTTTTGCATGCTGATGCACCGAAACATGAGGAATGAAAATCTGCATCTACATCTGAAATATCTCCACAATTGTGTATTTGCAGCAACTTTTTCTATCTCAAGATGTGGATTTTCCAACGATATAGGTTAATTTTTAAATTGGTAACTGGTGCCATAAATCTATTAATGGGAGCAAGTGGACAAATTTTTGCATGCTGATGCACCGAAACATGAGGAATGAAAATCTGCATCTACATCTGAAATATCTCCACAATTGTGTATTTGCAGCAACTTTTTCTATCTCAAGATGTGGATTTTCCAACGATATAGGTTAATTTTTAAATTGGTAACTGGTGCCATAAATCTATTAATGGGAGCAAGTGGACAAATTTTTGCATGCTGATGCACCGAAACATGAGGAATGAAAATCTGCATCTACATCTGAAATATCTCCACAATTGTGTATTTGCAGCAACTTTTTCTATCTCAAGATGTGGATTTTCCAACGATATAGGTTAATTTTTAAATTGGTAACTGGTGCCATAAATCTATTAATGGGAGCAAGTGGACAAATTTTTGCATGCTGATGCACCGAAACATGAGGAATGAAAATCTGCATCTACATCTGAAATATCTCCACAATTGTGTATTTGCAGCAACTTTTTCTATCTCAAGATGTGGATTTTCCAACGATATAGGTTAATTTTTAAATTGGTAACTGGTGCCATAAATCTATTAATGGGAGCAAGTGGACAAATTTTTGCATGCTGATGCACCGAAACATGAGGAATGAAAATCTGCATCTACATCTGAAATATCTCCACAATTGTGTATTTGCAGCAACTTTTTCTATCTCAAGATGTGGATTTTCCAACGATATAGGTTAATTTTTAAATTGGTAACTGGTGCCATAAATCTATTAATGGGAGCAAGTGGACAAATTTTTGCATGCTGATGCACCGAAACATGAGGAATGAAAATCTGCATCTACATCTGAAATATCTCCACAATTGTGTATTTGCAGCAACTTTTTCTATCTCAAGATGTGGATTTTCCAACGATATAGGTTAATTTTTAAATTGGTAACTGGTGCCATAAATCTATTAATGGGAGCAAGTGGACAAATTTTTGCATGCTGATGCACCGAAACATGAGGAATGAAAATCTGCATCTACATCTGAAATATCTCCACAATTGTGTATTTGCAGCAACTTTTTCTATCTCAAGATGTGGATTTTCCAACGATATAGGTTAATTTTTAAATTGGTAACTGGTGCCATAAATCTATTAATGGGAGCAAGTGGACAAATTTTTGCATGCTGATGCACCGAAACATGAGGAATGAAAATCTGCATCTACATCTGAAATATCTCCACAATTGTGTATTTGCAGCAACTTTTTCTATCTCAAGATGTGGATTTTCCAACGATATAGGTTAATTTTTAAATTGGTAACTGGTGCCATAAATCTATTAATGGGAGCAAGTGGACAAATTTTTGCATGCTGATGCACCGAAACATGAGGAATGAAAATCTGCATCTACATCTGAAATATCTCCACAATTGTGTATTTGCAGCAACTTTTTCTATCTCAAGATGTGGATTTTCCAACGATATAGGTTAATTTTTAAATTGGTAACTGGTGCCATAAATCTATTAATGGGAGCAAGTGGACAAATTTTTGCATGCTGATGCACCGAAACATGAGGAATGAAAATCTGCATCTACATCTGAAATATCTCCACAATTGTGTATTTGCAGCAACTTTTTCTATCTCAAGATGTGGATTTTCCAACGATATAGGTTAATTTTTAAATTGGTAACTGGTGCCATAAATCTATTAATGGGAGCAAGTGGACAAATTTTTGCATGCTGATGCACCGAAACATGAGGAATGAAAATCTGCATCTACATCTGAAATATCTCCACAATTGTGTATTTGCAGCAACTTTTTCTATCTCAAGATGTGGATTTTCCAACGATATAGGTTAATTTTTAAATTGGTAACTGGTGCCATAAATCTATTAATGGGAGCAAGTGGACAAATTTTTGCATGCTGATGCACCGAAACATGAGGAATGAAAATCTGCATCTACATCTGAAATATCTCCACAATTGTGTATTTGCAGCAACTTTTTCTATCTCAAGATGTGGATTTTCCAACGATATAGGTTAATTTTTAAATTGGTAACTGGTGCCATAAATCTATTAATGGGAGCAAGTGGACAAATTTTTGCATGCTGATGCACCGAAACATGAGGAATGAAAATCTGCATCTACATCTGAAATATCTCCACAATTGTGTATTTGCAGCAACTTTTTCTATCTCAAGATGTGGATTTTCCAACGATATAGGTTAATTTTTAAATTGGTAACTGGTGCCATAAATCTATTAATGGGAGCAAGTGGACAAATTTTTGCATGCTGATGCACCGAAACATGAGGAATGAAAATCTGCATCTACATCTGAAATATCTCCACAATTGTGTATTTGCAGCAACTTTTTCTATCTCAAGATGTGGATTTTCCAACGATATAGGTTAATTTTTAAATTGGTAACTGGTGCCATAAATCTATTAATGGGAGCAAGTGGACAAATTTTTGCATGCTGATGCACCGAAACATGAGGAATGAAAATCTGCATCTACATCTGAAATATCTCCACAATTGTGTATTTGCAGCAACTTTTTCTATCTCAAGATGTGGATTTTCCAACGATATAGGTTAATTTTTAAATTGGTAACTGGTGCCATAAATCTATTAATGGGAGCAAGTGGACAAATTTTTGCATGCTGATGCACCGAAACATGAGGAATGAAAATCTGCATCTACATCTGAAATATCTCCACAATTGTGTATTTGCAGCAACTTTTTCTATCTCAAGATGTGGATTTTCCAACGATATAGGGTAATTTTTAAATTGGTAACTGGTGCCATAAATCTATTAATGGGAGCAAGTGGACAAATTTTTGCATGCTGATGCACCGAAACATGAGGAATGAAAATCTGCATCTACATCTGAAATATCTCCACAATTGTGTATTTGCAGCAACTTTTTCTATCTCAAGATGTGGATTTTCCAACGATATAGGTTAATTTTTAAATTGGTAACTGGTGCCATAAATCTATTAATGGGAGCAAGTGGACAAATTTTTGCATGCTGATGCACCGAAACATGAGGAATGAAAATCTGCATCTACATCTGAAATATCTCCACAATTGTGTATTTGCAGCAACTTTTTCTATCTCAAGATGTGGATTTTCCAACGATATAGGTTAATTTTTAAATTGGTAACTGGTGCCATAAATCTATTAATGGGAGCAAGTGGACAAATTTTTGCATGCTGATGCACCGAAACATGAGGAATGAAAATCTGCATCTACATCTGAAATATCTCCACAATTGTGTATTTGCAGCAACTTTTTCTATCTCAAGATGTGGATTTTCCAACGATATAGGTTAATTTTTAAATTGGTAACTGGTGCCATAAATCTATTAATGGGAGCAAGTGGACAAATTTTTGCATGCTGATGCACCGAAACATGAGGAATGAAAATCTGCATCTACATCTGAAATATCTCCACAATTGTGTATTTGCAGCAACTTTTTCTATCTCAAGATGTGGATTTTCCAACGATATAGGTTAATTTTTAAATTGGTAACTGGTGCCATAAATCTATTAATGGGAGCAAGTGGACAAATTTTTGCATGCTGATGCACCGAAACATGAGGAATGAAAATCTGCATCTACATCTGAAATATCTCCACAATTGTGTATTTGCAGCAACTTTTTCTATCTCAAGATGTGGATTTTCCAACGATATAGGTTAATTTTTAAATTGGTAACTGGTGCCATAAATCTATTAATGGGAGCAAGTGGACAAATTTTTGCATGCTGATGCACCGAAACATGAGGAATGAAAATCTGCATCTACATCTGAAATATCTCCACAATTGTGTATTTGCAGCAACTTTTTCTATCTCAAGATGTGGATTTTCCAACGATATAGGTTAATTTTTAAATTGGTAACTGGTGCCATAAATCTATTAATGGGAGCAAGTGGACAAATTTTTGCATGCTGATGCACCGAAACATGAGGAATGAAAATCTGCATCTACATCTGAAATATCTCCACAATTGTGTATTTGCAGCAACTTTTTCTATCTCAAGATGTGGATTTTCCAACGATATAGGTTAATTTTTAAATTGGTAACTGGTGCCATAAATCTATTAATGGGAGCAAGTGGACAAATTTTTGCATGCTGATGCACCGAAACATGAGGAATGAAAATCTGCATCTACATCTGAAATATCTCCACAATTGTGTATTTGCAGCAACTTTTTCTATCTCAAGATGTGGATTTTCCAACGATATAGGTTAATTTTTAAATTGGTAACTGGTGCCATAAATCTATTAATGGGAGCAAGTGGACAAATTTTTGCATGCTGATGCACCGAAACATGAGGAATGAAAATCTGCATCTACATCTGAAATATCTCCACAATTGTGTATTTGCAGCAACTTTTTCTATCTCAAGATGTGGATTTTCCAACGATATAGGTTAATTTTTAAATTGGTAACTGGTGCCATAAATCTATTAATGGGAGCAAGTGGACAAATTTTTGCATGCTGATGCACCGAAACATGAGGAATGAAAATCTGCATCTACATCTGAAATATCTCCACAATTGTGTATTTGCAGCAACTTTTTCTATCTCAAGATGTGGATTTTCCAACGATATAGGTTAATTTTTAAATTGGTAACTGGTGCCATAAATCTATTAATGGGAGCAAGTGGACAAATTTTTGCATGCTGATGCACCGAAACATGAGGAATGAAAATCTGCATCTACATCTGAAATATCTCCACAATTGTGTATTTGCAGCAACTTTTTCTATCTCAAGATGTGGATTTTCCAACGATATAGGTTAATTTTTAAATTGGTAACTGGTGCCATAAATCTATTAATGGGAGCAAGTGGACAAATTTTTGCATGCTGATGCACCGAAACATGAGGAATGAAAATCTGCATCTACATCTGAAATATCTCCACAATTGTGTATTTGCAGCAACTTTTTCTATCTCAAGATGTGGATTTTCCAACGATATAGGTTAATTTTTAAATTGGTAACTGGTGCCATAAATCTATTAATGGGAGCAAGTGGACAAATTTTTGCATGCTGATGCACCGAAACATGAGGAATGAAAATCTGCATCTACATCTGAAATATCTCCACAATTGTGTATTTGCAGCAACTTTTTCTATCTCAAGATGTGGATTTTCCAACGATATAGGTTAATTTTTAAATTGGTAACTGGTGCCATAAATCTATTAATGGGAGCAAGTGGACAAATTTTTGCATGCTGATGCACCGAAACA
The DNA here is from genome assembly GCA_036250285.1 of Pyrocoelia pectoralis. NCBI lineage: Eukaryota > Metazoa > Arthropoda > Insecta > Coleoptera > Lampyridae > Pyrocoelia > Pyrocoelia pectoralis. The sequence goes on along the minus strand of JAVRBK010000193.1, from coordinate 9,585 downwards.
TGAGGAATGAAAATCTGCATCTACATCTGAAATATCTCCACAATTGTGTATTTGCAGCAACTTTTTCTATCTCAAGATGTGGATTTTCCAACGATATAGGTTAATTTTTAAATTGGTAACTGGTGCCATAAATCTATTAATGGGAGCAAGTGGACAAATTTTTGCATGCTGATGCACCGAAACATGAGGAATGAAAATCTGCATCTACATCTGAAATATCTCCACAATTGTGTATTTGCAGCAACTTTTTCTATCTCAAGATGTGGATTTTCCAACGATATAGGTTAATTTTTAAATTGGTAACTGGTGCCATAAATCTATTAATGGGAGCAAGTGGACAAATTTTTGCATGCTGATGCACCGAAACATGAGGAATGAAAATCTGCATCTACATCTGAAATATCTCCACAATTGTGTATTTGCAGCAACTTTTTCTATCTCAAGATGTGGATTTTCCAACGATATAGGTTAATTTTTAAATTGGTAACTGGTGCCATAATCTATTAATGGGAGCAAGTGGACAAATTTTTGCATGCTGATGCACCGAAACATGAGGAATGAAAATCTGCATCTACATCTGAAATATCTCCACAATTGTGTATTTGCAGCAACTTTTTCTATCTCAAGATGTGGATTTTCCAACGATATAGGTTAATTTTTAAATTGGTAACTGGTGCCATAAATCTATTAATGGGAGCAAGTGGACAAATTTTTGCATGCTGATGCACCGAAACATGAGGAATGAAAATCTGCATCTACATCTGAAATATCTCCACAATTGTGTATTTGCAGCAACTTTTTCTATCTCAAGATGTGGATTTTCCAACGATATAGGTTAATTTTTAAATTGGTAACTGGTGCCATAAATCTATTAATGGGAGCAAGTGGACAAATTTTTGCATGCTGATGCACCGAAACATGAGGAATGAAAATCTGCATCTACATCTGAAATATCTCCACAATTGTGTATTTGCAGCAACTTTTTCTATCTCAAGATGTGGATTTTCCAACGATATAGGTTAATTTTTAAATTGGTAACTGGTGCCATAAATCTATTAATGGGAGCAAGTGGACAAATTTTTGCATGCTGATGCACCGAAACATGAGGAATGAAAATCTGCATCTACATCTGAAATATCTCCACAATTGTGTATTTGCAGCAACTTTTTCTATCTCAAGATGTGGATTTTCCAACGATATAGGTTAATTTTTAAATTGGTAACTGGTGCCATAAATCTATTAATGGGAGCAAGTGGACAAATTTTTGCATGCTGATGCACCGAAACATGAGGAATGAAAATCTGCATCTACATCTGAAATATCTCCACAATTGTGTATTTGCAGCAACTTTTTCTATCTCAAGATGTGGATTTTCCAACGATATAGGTTAATTTTTAAATTGGTAACTGGTGCCATAAATCTATTAATGGGAGCAAGTGGACAAATTTTTGCATGCTGATGCACCGAAACATGAGGAATGAAAATCTGCATCTACATCTGAAATATCTCCACAATTGTGTATTTGCAGCAACTTTTTCTATCTCAAGATGTGGATTTTCCAACGATATAGGTTAATTTTTAAATTGGTAACTGGTGCCATAAATCTATTAATGGGAGCAAGTGGACAAATTTTTGCATGCTGATGCACCGAAACATGAGGAATGAAAATCTGCATCTACATCTGAAATATCTCCACAATTGTGTATTTGCAGCAACTTTTTCTATCTCAAGATGTGGATTTTCCAACGATATAGGTTAATTTTTAAATTGGTAACTGGTGCCATAAATCTATTAATGGGAGCAAGTGGACAAATTTTTGCATGCTGATGCACCGAAACATGAGGAATGAAAATCTGCATCTACATCTGAAATATCTCCACAATTGTGTATTTGCAGCAACTTTTTCTATCTCAAGATGTGGATTTTCCAACGATATAGGTTAATTTTTAAATTGGTAACTGGTGCCATAAATCTATTAATGGGAGCAAGTGGACAAATTTTTGCATGCTGATGCACCGAAACATGAGGAATGAAAATCTGCATCTACATCTGAAATATCTCCACAATTGTGTATTTGCAGCAACTTTTTCTATCTCAAGATGTGGATTTTCCAACGATATAGGTTAATTTTTAAATTGGTAACTGGTGCCATAAATCTATTAATGGGAGCAAGTGGACAAATTTTTGCATGCTGATGCACCGAAACATGAGGAATGAAAATCTGCATCTACATCTGAAATATCTCCACAATTGTGTATTTGCAGCAACTTTTTCTATCTCAAGATGTGGATTTTCCAACGATATAGGTTAATTTTTAAATTGGTAACTGGTGCCATAAATCTATTAATGGGAGCAAGTGGACAAATTTTTGCATGCTGATGCACCGAAACATGAGGAATGAAAATCTGCATCTACATCTGAAATATCTCCACAATTGTGTATTTGCAGCAACTTTTTCTATCTCAAGATGTGGATTTTCCAACGATATAGGTTAATTTTTAAATTGGTAACTGGTGCCATAAATCTATTAATGGGAGCAAGTGGACAAATTTTTGCATGCTGATGCACCGAAACATGAGGAATGAAAATCTGCATCTACATCTGAAATATCTCCACAATTGTGTATTTGCAGCAACTTTTTCTATCTCAAGATGTGGATTTTCCAACGATATAGGTTAATTTTTAAATTGGTAACTGGTGCCATAAATCTATTAATGGGAGCAAGTGGACAAATTTTTGCATGCTGATGCACCGAAACATGAGGAATGAAAATCTGCATCTACATCTGAAATATCTCCACAATTGTGTATTTGCAGCAACTTTTTCTATCTCAAGATGTGGATTTTCCAACGATATAGGTTAATTTTTAAATTGGTAACTGGTGCCATAAATCTATTAATGGGAGCAAGTGGACAAATTTTTGCATGCTGATGCACCGAAACATGAGGAATGAAAATCTGCATCTACATCTGAAATATCTCCACAATTGTGTATTTGCAGCAACTTTTTCTATCTCAAGATGTGGATTTTCCAACGATATAGGTTAATTTTTAAATTGGTAACTGGTGCCATAAATCTATTAATGGGAGCAAGTGGACAAATTTTTGCATGCTGATGCACCGAAACATGAGGAATGAAAATCTGCATCTACATCTGAAATATCTCCACAATTGTGTATTTGCAGCAACTTTTTCTATCTCAAGATGTGGATTTTCCAACGATATAGGTTAATTTTTAAATTGGTAACTGGTGCCATAAATCTATTAATGGGAGCAAGTGGACAAATTTTTGCATGCTGATGCACCGAAACATGAGGAATGAAAATCTGCATCTACATCTGAAATATCTCCACAATTGTGTATTTGCAGCAACTTTTTCTATCTCAAGATGTGGATTTTCCAACGTTATAGGTTAATTTTTAAATTGGTAACTGGTGCCATAAATCTATTAATGGGAGCAAGTGGACAAATTTTTGCATGCTGATGCACCGAAACATGAGGAATGAAAATCTGCATCTACATCTGAAATATCTCCACAATTGTGTATTTGCAGCAACTTTTTCTATCTCAAGATGTGGATTTTCCAACGATATAGGTTAATTTTTAAATTGGTAACTGGTGCCATAAATCTATTAATGGGAGCAAGTGGACAAATTTTTGCATGCTGATGCACCGAAACATGAGGAATGAAAATCTGCATCTACATCTGAAATATCTCCACAATTGTGTATTTGCAGCAACTTTTTCTATCTCAAGATGTGGATTTTCCAACGATATAGGTTAATTTTTAAATTGGTAACTGGTGCCATAAATCTATTAATGGGAGCAAGTGGACAAATTTTTGCATGCTGATGCACCGAAACATGAGGAATGAAAATCTGCATCTACATCTGAAATATCTCCACAATTGTGTATTTGCAGCAACTTTTTCTATCTCAAGATGTGGATTTTCCAACGATATAGGTTAATTTTTAAATTGGTAACTGGTGCCATAAATCTATTAATGGGAGCAAGTGGACAAATTTTTGCATGCTGATGCACCGAAACATGAGGAATGAAAATCTGCATCTACATCTGAAATATCTCCACAATTGTGTATTTGCAGCAACTTTTTCTATCTCAAGATGTGGATTTTCCAACGATATAGGTTAATTTTTAAATTGGTAACTGGTGCCATAAATCTATTAATGGGAGCAAGTGGACAAATTTTGCATGCTGATGCACCGAAACATGAGGAATGAAAATCTGCATCTACATCTGAAATATCTCCACAATTGTGTATTTGCAGCAACTTTTTCTATCTCAAGATGTGGATTTTCCAACGATATAGGGTAATTTTTAAATTGGTAACTGGTGCCATAAATCTATTAATGGGAGCAAGTGGACAAATTTTTGCATGCTGATGCACCGAAACATGAGGAATGAAAATCTGCATCTACATCTGAAATATCTCCACAATTGTGTATTTGCAGCAACTTTTTCTATCTCAAGATGTGGATTTTCCAACGATATAGGTTAATTTTTAAATTGGTAACTGGTGCCATAAATCTATTAATGGGAGCAAGTGGACAAATTTTTGCATGCTGATGCACCGAAACATGAGGAATGAAAATCTGCATCTACATCTGAAATATCTCCACAATTGTGTATTTGCAGCAACTTTTCTATCTCAAGATGTGGATTTTCCAACGATATAGGTTAATTTTTAAATTGGTAACTGGTGCCATAAATCTATTAATGGGAGCAAGTGGACAAATTTTTGCATGCTGATGCACCGAAACATGAGGAATGAAAATCTGCATCTACATCTGAAATATCTCCACAATTGTGTATTTGCAGCAACTTTTTCTATCTCAAGATGTGGATTTTCCAACGATATAGGTTAATTTTTAAATTGGTAACTGGTGCCATAATCTATTAATGGGAGCAAGTGGACAAATTTTTGCATGCTGATGCACCGAAACATGAGGAATGAAAATCTGCATCTACATCTGAAATATCTCCACAATTGTGTATTTGCAGCAACTTTTTCTATCTCAAGATGTGGATTTTCCAACGATATAGGTTAATTTTTAAATTGGTAACTGGTGCCATAAATCTATTAATGGGAGCAAGTGGACAAATTTTTGCATGCTGATGCACCGAAACATGAGGAATGAAAATCTGCATCTACATCTGAAATATCTCCACAATTGTGTATTTGCAGCAACTTTTTCTATCTCAAGATGTGGATTTTCCAACGATATAGGTAATTTTTAAATTGGTAACTGGTGCCATAAATCTATTAATGGGAGCAAGTGGACAAATTTTTGCATGCTGATGCACCGAAACATGAGGAATGAAAATCTGCATCTACATCTGAAATATCTCCACAATTGTGTATTTGCAGCAACTTTTTCTATCTCAAGATGTGGATTTTCCAACGATATAGGTTAATTTTTAAATTGGTAACTGGTGCCATAAATCTATTAATGGGAGCAAGTGGACAAATTTTTGCATGCTGATGCACCGAAACATGAGGAATGAAAATCTGCATCTACATCTGAAATATCTCCACAATTGTGTATTTGCAGCAACTTTTTCTATCTCAAGATGTGGATTTTCCAACGATATAGGTTAATTTTTAAATTGGTAACTGGTGCCATAAATCTATTAATGGGAGCAAGTGGACAAATTTTTGCATGCTGATGCACCGAAACATGAGGAATGAAAATCTGCATCTACATCTGAAATATCTCCACAATTGTGTATTTGCAGCAACTTTTCTATCTCAAGATGTGGATTTTCCAACGATATAGGTTAATTTTTAAATTGGTAACTGGTGCCATAATCTATTAATGGGAGCAAGTGGACAAATTTTTGCATGCTGATGCACCGAAACATGAGGAATGAAAATCTGCATCTACATCTGAAATATCTCCACAATTGTGTATTTGCAGCAACTTTTTCTATCTCAAGATGTGGATTTTCCAACGATATAGGTTAATTTTTAAATTGGTAACTGGTGCCATAATCTATTAATGGGAGCAAGTGGACAAATTTTTGCATGCTGATGCACCGAAACATGAGGAATGAAAATCTGCATCTACATCTGAAATATCTCCACAATTGTGTATTTGCAGCAACTTTTTCTATCTCAAGATGTGGATTTTCCAACGATATAGGTTAATTTTTAAATTGGTAACTGGTGCCATAAATCTATTAATGGGAGCAAGTGGACAAATTTTTGCATGCTGATGCACCGAAACATGAGGAATGAAAATCTGCATCTACATCTGAAATATCTCCACAATTGTGTATTTGCAGCAACTTTTCTATCTCAAGATGTGGATTTTCCAACGATATAGGTTAATTTTTAAATTGGTAACTGGTGCCATAATCTATTAATGGGAGCAAGTGGACAAATTTTTGCATGCTGATGCACCGAAACATGAGGAATGAAAATCTGCATCTACATCTGAAATATCTCCACAATTGTGTATTTGCAGCAACTTTTTCTATCTCAAGATGTGGATTTTCCAACGATATAGGTTAATTTTTAAATTGGTAACTGGTGCCATAAATCTATTAATGGGAGCAAGTGGACAAATTTTTGCATGCTGATGCACCGAAACATGAGGAATGAAAATCTGCATCTACATCTGAAATATCTCCACAATTGTGTATTTGCAGCAACTTTTTCTATCTCAAGATGTGGATTTTCCAACGATATAGGTTAATTTTTAAATTGGTAACTGGTGCCATAAATCTATTAATGGGAGCAAGTGGACAAATTTTTGCATGCTGATGCACCGAAACATGAGGAATGAAAATCTGCATCTACATCTGAAATATCTCCACAATTGTGTATTTGCAGCAACTTTTTCTATCTCAAGATGTGGATTTTCCAACGATATAGGTTAATTTTTAAATTGGTAACTGGTGCCATAAATCTATTAATGGGAGCAAGTGGACAAATTTTGCATGCTGATGCACCGAAACATGAGGAATGAAAATCTGCATCTACATCTGAAATATCTCCACAATTGTGTATTTGCAGCAACTTTTTCTATCTCAAGATGTGGATTTTCCAACGATATAGGTTAATTTTTAAATTGGTAACTGGTGCCATAAATCTATTAATGGGAGCAAGTGGACAAATTTTTGCATGCTGATGCACCGAAACATGAGGAATGAAAATCTGCATCTACATCTGAAATATCTCCACAATTGTGTATTTGCAGCAACTTTTTCTATCTCAAGATGTGGATTTTCCAACGATATAGGTTAATTTTTAAATTGGTAACTGGTGCCATAATCTATTAATGGGAGCAAGTGGACAAATTTTTGCATGCTGATGCACCGAAACATGAGGAATGAAAATCTGCATCTACATCTGAAATATCTCCACAATTGTGTATTTGCAGCAACTTTTCTATCTCAAGATGTGGATTTTCCAACGATATAGGTTAATTTTTAAATTGGTAACTGGTGCCATAATCTATTAATGGGAGCAAGTGGACAAATTTTTGCATGCTGATGCACCGAAACATGAGGAATGAAAATCTGCATCTACATCTGAAATATCTCCACAATTGTGTATTTGCAGCAACTTTTTCTATCTCAAGATGTGGATTTTCCAACGTTATAGGTTAATTTTTAAATTGGTAACTGGTGCCATAAATCTATTAATGGGAGCAAGTGGACAAATTTTTGCATGCTGATGCACCGAAACATGAGGAATGAAAATCTGCATCTACATCTGAAATATCTCCACAATTGTGTATTTGCAGCAACTTTTTCTATCTCAAGATGTGGATTTTCCAACGATATAGGTTAATTTTTAAATTGGTAACTGGTGCCATAAATCTATTAATGGGAGCAAGTGGACAAATTTTTGCATGCTGATGCACCGAAACATGAGGAATGAAAATCTGCATCTACATCTGAAATATCTCCACAATTGTGTATTTGCAGCAACTTTTTCTATCTCAAGATGTGGATTTTCCAACGATATAGGTTAATTTTTAAATTGGTAACTGGTGCCATAAATCTATTAATGGGAGCAAGTGGACAAATTTTTGCATGCTGATGCACCGAAACATGAGGAATGAAAATCTGCATCTACATCTGAAATATCTCCACAATTGTGTATTTGCAGCAACTTTTTCTATCTCAAGATGTGGATTTTCCAACGATATAGGTTAATTTTTAAATTGGTAACTGGTGCCATAAATCTATTAATGGGAGCAAGTGGACAAATTTTTGCATGCTGATGCACCGAAACATGAGGAATGAAAATCTGCATCTACATCTGAAATATCTCCACAATTGTGTATTTGCAGCAACTTTTCTATCTCAAGATGTGGATTTTCCAACGATATAGGTTAATTTTTAAATTGGTAACTGGTGCCATAAATCTATTAATGGGAGCAAGTGGACAAATTTTTGCATGCTGATGCACCGAAACATGAGGAATGAAAATCTGCATCTACATCTGAAATATCTCCACAATTGTGTATTTGCAGCAACTTTTTCTATCTCAAGATGTGGATTTTCCAACGATTATAGGTTAATTTTTAAATTGGTAACTGGTGCCATAAATCTATTAATGGGAGCAAGTGGACAAATTTTTGCATGCTGATGCACCGAAACATGAGGAATGAAAATCTGCATCTACATCTGAAATATCTCCACAATTGTGTATTTGCAGCAACTTTTCTATCTCAAGATGTGGATTTTCCAACGTTATAGGGTAATTTTTAAATTGGTAACTGGTGCCATAATCTATTAATGGGAGCAAGTGGACAAATTTTTGCATGCTGATGCACCGAAACATGAGGAATGAAAATCTGCATCTACATCTGAAATATCTCCACAATTGTGTATTTGCAGCAACTTTTTCTATCTCAAGATGTGGATTTTCCAACGATATAGGTTAATTTTTAAATTGGTAACTGGTGCCATAAATCTATTAATGGGAGCAAGTGGACAAATTTTTGCATGCTGATGCACCGAAACATGAGGAATGAAAATCTGCATCTACATCTGAAATATCTCCACAATTGTGTATTTGCAGCAACTTTTTTCTATCTCAAGATGTGGATTTTCCAACGTTATAGGGTAATTTTTAAATTGGTAACTGGTGCCATAAATCTATTAATGGGAGCAATGGACAAATTTTTGCATGCTGATGCACCGAAACATGAGGAATGAAAATCTGCATCTACATCTGAAATATCTCCACAATTGTGTATTTGCAGCAACTTTTTCTATCTCAAGATGTGGATTTTCCAACGTTATATAGGTTATTAAATTGGTAACTGGTGCCATAATCTATTAATGGGAGCAAGTGGACAAATTTTTGCATGCTGATGCACCGAAACATGAGGAATGAAAATCTGCATCTACATCTGAAATATCTCCACAATTGTGTATTTGCAGCAACTTTTTCTATCTCAAGATGTGGATTTTCCAACGTTATAGGGTAATTTTTAAATTGGTAACTGGTGCCATAAATCTATTAATGGGAGCAAGTGGACAAATTTTTGCATGCTGATGCACCAAACATAGGAATTAAAATCTGCATCTACATCTGAAATATCTC
>JAVRBK010000192.1:0-20625 GCA_036250285.1 Pyrocoelia pectoralis | reverse complement strand
AAGACAGTTTAAAGTAGAAAAAGTTACCAAGTCCACCTATAAGTGTCCATTTGTACGATGAGGAAAGGGCTCTGCGAAGGGACCCTCTATTTGGATCTTTAAAGAGCGATATCTTCGAAACGGTTCGACTTAGAATGGAAAGGGTGGAATTATTTAATTGGCGTCTAATGATCTAAAAGAAACAGTCGTTACTTGGCGAATTTCGAGAGTTCGTTTTTTTAGCCAGAAAAAAACTCAAAGGGTTAGTTAACCTTGCTTTTTGGCCAAAAAGTGAAAAATTTTTATTCGAAAAAAGTGCAGATTATGTTAGTTTACTTCAAAAGACAGTTTAAAGTAGAAAAAGTGTACCAAGTCCACCTATAAGTGTCCATTTGTACGATAATGGAGGAAAGGGCTCTGCGAAGGGACCCTCTATTTGGATCTTTAAAGAGCGATATTCCGAAACGTTTGACTTAGAATGGAAAGGATTGGAATTATTTAATTGGCGTCTAATGATCTAAAAGAAACAGTCGTTACTTGGTCGAATTTCGAGAGTTCGTTTTTAGCCAGAAAAACTCAAAGGGGTTAACCTTTTTTTGGCCAAAAAGTGAAAAAAATTTTTATTCGAAAAAAGTGCAGATATGTTAGTTTACTTCATAAAAGACAGTTTAAAGTAGAAAAAGTGTACCAAGTCCACCTATAAGTGTCCCATTTGTACGATAATGGAGGAAAGGGCTCTGCGAAGGGACCCTCTATTTGGATCTTTAAAGAGCGATATCTTCGAACGGTTGACTTAGAATGGAAAGGTTGGAATTATTTAATTGGCGTCTAATGATCTAAAAGAAACAGTCGTTACTTGGTCGAATTTCGAGAGTTCGTTTTTTAGCCAGAAAAAACTCAAAGGGGTTAACCTTGCTTTTTTGGCCAAAAAGTGAAAAATTTTTATTCGAAAAAGTGCAGATTATGTTAGTTTACTTCATAAAAGACAGTTTAAAGTAGAAAAGTGTACCAAGTCCACCTATAAGTGTCCATTTGTACGATAATGGAGGAAAGGGCTCTGCGAAGGGACCCTCTATTTGGATCTTTAAAGAGCGATCTTCGAAACGGTTTGACTTAGAATGGAACGGTTGGAATTATTTAATTGGCGTCTAATGATCTAAAAGAAACAGTCGTTATTGGTCGAATTTCGAGAGTTCGTTTTTTTAGCCAGAAAAAACTCAAAGGGGTTAACCTTGCTTTTTTGGCCAAAAAGTGAAAAAAATTTTTATTCGAAAAAAGTGCAGATTATGTTAGTTTACTTCATAAAAGACAGTTTAAAGTAGAAAAAGTGTACCAAGTCCACCTATAAGTGTCCATTTGTACGATAATGGAGGAAAGGGCTCTGCGAAGGGACCCTCTATTTGGATCTTTAAAGAGCGATCTTCGAAACGGTTTGACTTAGAATGGAACGGATTGGAATTATTTAATTGGCGTCTAATGACTAAAAGAAACAGTCGTTATGGTCGAATTTCGAGAGTTCGTTTTTTAGCCAGAAAAAACTCAAAGGGGTTAACCTTGTTTTTGGCCAAAAAGTGAAAAAATTTTTATTCGAAAAAAGTGCAGATTATGTTAGTTTACTTCATAAAAGACAGTTTAAAGTAGAAAAAGTGTACCAAGTCCACCTATAAGTGTCCCATTTGTACGATAATGGAGGAAAGGGCTCTGCGAAGGGACCCTCTATTTGGATCTTTAAAGAGCGATATCTTCGAAACGGTTTGACTTAGAATGGAAAGGGTTGGAATTATTTAATTGGCGTCTAATGATCTAAAAGAAACAGTCGTTACTTGGTCGAATTTCGAGAGTTCGTTTTTTAGCCAGAAAAAACTCAAAGGGGTTAACCTTGCTTTTTTGGCCAAAAAGTGAAAAATTTTTTATTCGAAAAAAGTGCAGATTATGTTAGTTTACTTCATAAAAGACAGTTTAAAGTAGAAAAAGTGTACCAAGTCCACCTATAAGTGTCCCATTTGTACGATAATGGAGGAAAGGGCTCTGCGAAGGGACCCTCTATTTGGATCTTTAAAGAGCGATATCTTCGAAACGGTTTGACTTAGAATGGAAAGGGTTGGAATTATTTAATTGGCGTCTAATGATCTAAAAGAAACAGTCGTTACTTGGTCGAATTTCGAGAGTTCGTTTTTTAGCCAGAAAAAACTCAAAGGGTTAACCTTGCTTTTTTGGCCAAAAAGTGAAAAAATTTTTATTCGAAAAAAGTGCAGATATGTTAGTTTACTTCATAAAAGACAGTTTAAAGTAGAAAAGTGTACCAAGTCCACCTATAAGTGTCCCATTTGTACGATAATGGAGGAAAGGGCTCTGCGAAGGGACCTCTATTTGGATCTTTAAAGAGCGATATCTTCGAAACGGTTTGACTTAGAATGGAACGGTTGGAATTATTTAATTGGCGTCTAATGATCTAAAAGAAACAGTCGTTACTTGGTCGAATTTCGAGAGTTCGTTTTTTAGCCAGAAAAAACTCAAAGGGGTTAACCTTGCTTTTTGGCCAAAAGTGAAAAAATTTTTATTCGAAAAAAGTGCAGATATGTTTTTACTTCATAAAAGACAGTTTAAAGTAGAAAAAGTGTACCAAGTCCACCTATAAGTGTCCATTTGTACGATAATGGAGGAAAGGGCTCTGCGAAGGGACCCTCTTTGGATCTTTAAAGAGCGATATTCGAAACGGTTTGACTTAGAATGGAACGGTTGGAATTATTTAATTGGCGTCTGATCTAATAAAAGAAACAGTCGTTACTTGGTCGAATTTCGAGAGTTCGTTTTTTAGCCAAAAAACTCAAAGGGGTTAACCTTGCTTTTTTGGCCAAAAAGTGAAAAAATTTTTATTCGAAAAAAGTGCAGATATGTTAGTTTACTTCATAAAAGACAGTTTAAAGTAGAAAAAGTGTACCAAGTCCACCTATAAGTGTCCCATTTGTACGATAATGGAGGAAGGGCTCTGCGAAGGGACCCTCTATTTGGATCTTTAAAGAGCGATATCCGAACGGTTGACTTAGAATGGAACGGTTGGAATTATTTAATTGGCGTCTAATGATCTAAAAGAAACAGTCGTTACTTGGTCGAATTTCGAGAGTTCGTTTTTTAGCCAGAAAAAACTCAAAGGGGTTAACCTTGCTTTTTTGGCCAAAAAGTGAAATTTTTATTCGAAAAAAGTGCAGATTATGTTAGTTTACTTCATAAAAGACAGTTTAAAGTAGAAAAAGTGTACCAAGTCCACCTATAAGTGTCCCATTTGTACGATAATGGAGGAAAGGGCTCTGCGAAGGGACCCTCTATTTGGATCTTTAAAGAGCGATATCTCGAAACGGTTGACTTAGAATGGAAAGGTTGGAATTATTTAATTGGCGTCTAATGATCTAAAAGAAACAGTCGTTACTTGGTCGAATTTCGAGAGTTCGTTTTTTAGCCAGAAAAAACTCAAAGGGGTTAACCTTGCTTTTTTGGCCAAAAAGTGAAAAATTTTTATTCGAAAAAAGTGCAGATATGTTAGTTTACTTCATAAAAGACAGTTTAAAGTAGAAAAAGTGTACCAAGTCCACCTATAAGTGTCCCATTTGTACGATAATGGAGGAAAGGGCTCTGCGAAGGGACCCTCTATTTGGATCTTTAAAGAGCGATATCTTCGAAACGGTTTGACTTAGAATGGAAGGGTTGGAATTATTAATTGGCGTCTAATGATCTAAAAGAAACAGTCGTTACTTGGTCGAATTTCGAGAGTTCGTTTTTTAGCCAGAAAAAACTCAAAGGGGTTAACCTTGCTTTTTTGGCCAAAAGTGAAAAATTTTTATTCGAAAAAAGTGCAGTATGTTAGTTTACTTCATAAAAGACAGTTTAAAGTAGAAAAAGTGTACCAAGTCCACCTATAAGTGTCCATTTGTACGATAATGGAGGAAAGGGCTCTGCGAAGGGACCCTCTATTTGGATCTTTAAAGAGCGATATCTCGAAACGGTTGACTTAGAATGGAAGGTTGGAATTATTTAATTGGCGTCTAATGATCTAAAAGAAACAGTCGTTACTTGGTCGAATTTCGAGAGTTCGTTTTTTAGCCAGAAAAAACTCAAGGGGTTAACCTTGCTTTTTTGGCCAAAAAGTGAAAAAATTTTTTATTCGAAAAAAGTGCAGATATGTTAGTTTACTTCATAAAAGACAGTTTAAAGTAGAAAAAGTGTACCAAGTCCACCTATAAGTGTCCATTTGTACGATAATGGAGGAAAGGGCTCTGCGAAGGGACCCTCTATTTGGATCTTTAAAGAGCGATATCTCGAAACGGTTCGACTTAGAATGGAAGGGTTGGAATTATTTAATTGGCGTCTAATGATCTAAAAGAACAGTCGTTACTTGGTCGAATTTCGAGAGTTCGTTTTTTAGCCAGAAAAAACTCAAAGGGGTTAACCTTGCTTTTTTGGCCAAAAAGTGAAAAATTTTTATTCGAAAAAGTGCAGAATATGTTAGTTTACTTCAAAAGACAGTTTAAAGTAGAAAAAGTGTACCAAGTCCACCTATAAGTGTCCATTTGTACGATAATGGAGGAAAGGGCTCTGCGAAGGGACCCTCTATTTGGATCTTTAAAGAGCGATATCTCGAAACGGTTCGACTTAGAATGGAACGGATTGGAATTATTTAATTGGCGTCTAATGATCTAAAAGAAACAGTCGTTACTTGGTCGAATTTCGAGAGTTCGTTTTTTAGCCAGAAAAAACTCAAAGGGGTTAACCTTGCTTTTTTGGCCAAAAAGTGAAAAATTTTTATTCGAAAAAAGTGCAGATGTTAGTTTACTTCATAAAAGACAGTTTAAAGTAGAAAAGTGTACCAAGTCCACCTATAAGTGTCCATTTGTACGATAATGGAGGAAAGGGCTCTGCGAAGGGACCTCTATTTGGATCTTTAAAGAGCGATATCTCGAACGGTTTGACTTAGAAAAGGTTGGAATTATTTAATTGGCGTCTAATGATCTAAAAGAAACAGTCGTTACTTGGTCGAATTTCGAGAGTTCGTTTTTTAGCCAAAAAAACTCAAAGGGGTTAACCTTGCTTTTTTGGCCAAAAAGTAAAAAAATTTTTTATTCGAAAAAAGTGCAGATATGTTAGTTTACTTCATAAAAGACAGTTTAAAGTAGAAAAAGTGTACCAAGTCCACCTATAAGTGTCCATTTGTACGATAATGGAGGAAAGGGCTCTGCGAAGGGACCCTCTATTTGGATCTTTAAAGAGCGATATCTTCGAAACGGTTTCGACTTAGAATGGAACGGTTGGAATTATTTAATTGGCGTCTAATGATCTAAAAGAAACAGTCGTTACTTGGTCGAATTTCGAGAGTTCGTTTTTTAGCCAGAAAAAACTCAAAGGGGTTAACCTTGCTTTTTTGGCCAAAAAGTGAAAAATTTTTATTCGAAAAAAGTGCAGATATGTTAGTTTACTTCATAAAAGACAGTTTAAAGTAGAAAAGTTGTACCAAGTCCACTATAAGTGTCCATTTGTACGATAATGGAGGAAAGGGCTCTGCGAAGGGACCCTCTATTTGGATCTTTAAAGAGCGATATCTCGAAACGGTTGACTTAGAATGGAAACGGTTGGAATTATTTAATTGGCGTCTAATGATCTAAAAGAAACGTCGTTACTTGGTCGAATTTCGAGAGTTCGTTTTTAGCCAGAAAAAAACTCAAAGGGGTTAACCTTGCTTTTTTGGCCAAAAAGTAAAAAAATTTTTATTCGAAAAAGTGCAGATTATGTTAGTTTACTTCATAAAAGACAGTTTAAAGTAGAAAAAGTGTACCAAGTCCACCTATAAGTGTCCATTTGTACGATAATGGAGGAAAGGGCTCTGCGAAGGGACCCTCTATTTGGATCTTTAAAGAGCGATATCTCGAAACGGTTTGACTTAGAATGGAAGGGTTGGAATTATTTAATTGGCGTCTAATGATCTAAAAGAAACAGTCGTTACTTGGTCGAATTTCGAGAGTTCGTTTTTTAGCCAGAAAAAACTCAAGGGGTTAACCTTGCTTTTTGGCCAAAAAGTGAAGAAATTTTTATTCGAAAAAAGTGCAGAATATGTTAGTTTACTTCATAAAAGACAGTTTAAAGTAGAAAAAGTGTACCAAGTCCACCTATAAGTGTCATTTGTACGATAATGGAGGAAAGGGCTCTGCGAAGGGACCTCTATTTGGATCTTTAAAGAGCGATATCTCGAAACGGTTTGACTTAGAATGGAAGGGTTGGAATTATTTAATTGGCGTCTAATGATCTAAAAGAAACAGTCGTTACTTGGTCGAATTTCGAGAGTTCGTTTTTTAGCCAGAAAAAAACTCAAAGGGGTTAACCTTGCTTTTTGGCCAAAAAGTGAAAAATTTTTTATTCGAAAAAAGTGCAGATATGTTAGTTTACTTCATAAAAGACAGTTTAAAGTAGAAAAAGTGTACCAAGTCCACCTATAAGTGTCTCATTTGTACGATAATGGAGGAAAGGGCTCTGCGAAGGGACCCTCTATTTGGATCTTTAAAGAGCGATATCTTCGAACGGTTTGACTTAGAATGGAACGGTTGGAATTATTTAATTGGCGTCTAATGATCTAAAAGAAACAGTCGTTACTTGGTCGAATTTCGAGAGTTCGTTTTTTAGCCAGAAAAAACTCAAAGGGGTTAACCTTGCTTTTTGGCCAAAAAGTGAAAAATTTTTTATTCGAAAAAAGTGCAGATATGTTAGTTTACTTCATAAAAGACAGTTTAAAGTAGAAAAAGTGTACCAAGTCCACCTATAAGTGTCCATTTGTACGATAATGGAGGAAAGGGCTCTGCGAAGGGACCCTCTATTTGGATCTTTAAAGAGCGATATCTCGAAACGGTTGACTTAGAATGGAACGGTTGGAATTATTTAATTGGCGTCTAATGATCTAAAAGAAACAGTCGTTACTTGGTCGAATTTCGAGAGTTCGTTTTTTAGCCAGAAAAAACTCAAGGGGTTAACCTTGCTTTTTTGGCCAAAAAGTGAAAAATTTTTATTCGAAAAAAGTGCAGATATGTTAGTTTACTTCATAAAAGACAGTTTAAAGTAGAAAAGTGTACCAAGTCCACCTATAAGTGTCCATTTGTACGATAATGGAGGAAAGGGCTCTGCGAAGGGACCCTCTATTTGGATCTTTAAAGAGCGATATCTCGAAACGGTTGACTTAGAATGGAAGGGTTGGAATTATTTAATTGGCGTCTAATGATCTAAAAGAAACAGTCGTTACTTGGTCGAATTTCGAGAGTTCGTTTTTTAGCCAGAAAAAACTCAAAGGGGTTAACCTTGCTTTTTTGGCCAAAAAGTGAAAAATTTTTATTCGAAAAAAGTGCAGAATATGTTAGTTTACTTCATAAAAGACAGTTTAAAGTAGAAAAAGTGTACCAAGTCCACCTATAAGTGTCTCATTTGTACGATAATGGAGGAAAGGGCTCTGCGAAGGGACCCTCTATTTGGATCTTTAAAGAGCGATATCTCGAAACGGTTGACTTAGAATGGAACGGTTGGAATTATTTAATTGGCGTCTAATGATCTAAAAGAAACAGTCGTTACTTGGTCGAATTTCGAGAGTTCGTTTTTTAGCCAAAAAACTCAAAGGGGTTAACCTTGCTTTTTTGGCCAAAAAGTGAAAAAAATTTTTATTCGAAAAAAGTGCAGTATGTTAGTTTACTTCATAAAAGACAGTTTAAAGTAGAAAAAGTGTACCAAGTCCACCTATAAGTGTCCATTTGTACGATAATGGAGGAAAGGGCTCTGCGAAGGGACCCTCTATTTGGATCTTTAAAGAGCGATATCTCGAAACGGTTCGACTTAGAATGGAAGGGTTGGAATTATTTAATTGGCGTCTAATGATCTAAAAGAAACAGTCGTTACTTGGTCGAATTTCGAGAGTTCGTTTTTTAGCCAGAAAAAACTCAAGGGGTTAACCTTGCTTTTTTGGCCAAAAAGTGAAAAATTTTATTCAAAAAAGTGCAGATTATGTTAGTTTACTTCATAAAAGACAGTTTAAAGTAGAAAAAGTGTACCAAGTCCACCTATAAGTGTCCATTTGTACGATAATGGAGGAAAGGGCTCTGCGAAGGGACCCTCTATTTGGATCTTTAAAGAGCGTATATTCGAAACGGTTCGACTTAGAATGGAACGGTTGGAATTATTTAATTGGCGTCTAATGATCTAAAAGAAACAGTCGTTACTTGGTCGAATTTCGAGAGTTCGTTTTTTAGCCAGAAAAAACTCAAAGGGGTTAACCTTGCTTTTTTGGCCAAAAAGTGAAAAATTTTTATTCGAAAAAAGTGCAGATATGTTAGTTTACTTCATAAAAGACAGTTTAAAGTAGAAAAAGTGTACCAAGTCCACCTATAAGTGTCCATTTGTACGATAATGGAGGAAAGGGCTCTGCGAAGGGACCCTCTATTTGGATCTTTAAAGAGCGATATCTCGAAACGGTTCGACTTAGAATGGAACGGATTGGAATTATTTAATTGGCGTCTAATGATCTAAAAGAAACAGTCGTTACTTGGTCGAATTTCGAGAGTTCGTTTTTTAGCCAGAAAAAACTCAAGGGGTTAACCTTGCTTTTTTGGCCAAAAAGTGAAAAATTTTTATTCGAAAAAAGTGCAGATATGTTAGTTTACTTCATAAAAGACAGTTTAAAGTAGAAAAAGTGTACCAAGTCCACCTATAAGTGTCCATTTGTACGATAATGGAGGAAAGGGCTCTGCGAAGGGACCCTCTATTTGGATCTTTAAAGAGCGATATCTCGAAACGGTTGACTTAGAATGGAACGGATTGGAATTATTTAATTGGCGTCTAATGATCTAAAAGAAACAGTCGTTACTTGGTCGAATTTCGAGAGTTCGTTTTTTAGCCAGAAAAACTCAAGGGGTTAACCTTGCTTTTTTGGCCAAAAAGTGAAAAATTTTTTATTCGAAAAAAGTGCAGATATGTTAGTTTACTTCAAAAGACAGTTTAAAGTAAAAAAGTGTACCAAGTCCACCTATAAGTGTCTCATTTGTACGATAATGGAGGAAAGGGCTCTGCGAAGGGACCCTCTATTTGGATCTTTAAAGAGCGATATCTTCGAAACGGTTCGACTTAGAATGGAACGGTTGGAATTATTTAATTGGCGTCTAATGATCTAAAAGAAACAGTCGTTACTTGGTCGAATTTCGAGAGTTCGTTTTTTAGCCAGAAAAAACTCAAGGGGTTAACCTTGCTTTTTGGCCAAAAAGTGAAAAATTTTTTATTCGAAAAAAGTGCAGAATATGTTAGTTTACTTCATAAAAGACAGTTTAAAGTAGAAAAAGTGTACCAAGTCCACCTATAAGTGTCCATTTGTACGATAATGGAGGAAAGGGCTCTGCGAAGGGACCCTCTATTTGGATCTTTAAAGAGCGATATCTCGAAACGGTTCGACTTAGAATGGAACGGTTGGAATTATTTAATTGGCGTCTAATGATCTAAAAGAAACAGTCGTTACTTGGTCGAATTTCGAGAGTTCGTTTTTTAGCCAGAAAAAACTCAAAGGGGTTAACCTTGCTTTTTTGGCCAAAAAGTGAAAAAATTTTTTATTCGAAAAAAGTGCAGAATATGTTAGTTTACTTCATAAAAGACAGTTTAAAGTAGAAGAAGTGTACCAAGTCCACCTATAATTGTCTCATTTGTACGATAATGGAGGAAAGGGCTCTGCGAAGGGACCCTCTATTTGGATCTTTAAAGAGCGATATCTCGAAACGGTTCGACTTAGAATGGAAGGATTGGAATTATTTAATTGGCGTCTAATGATCTAAAAGAAACAGTCGTTACTTGGTCGAATTTCGAGAGTTCGTTTTTTAGCCAGAAAAAACTCAAGGGGTTAACCTTGCTTTTTTGGCCAAAAAGTGAAAAATTTTTTATTCGAAAAAAGTGCAGATATGTTAGTTTACTTCAAAAGACAGTTTAAAGTAGAAAAAGTGTACCAAGTCCACCTATAAGTGTCCATTTGTACGATAATGGAGGAAAGGGCTCTGCGAAGGGACCCTCTATTTGGATCTTTAAAGAGCGATATCTTCGAAACGGTTCGACTTAGAATGGAACGGTTGGAATTATTTAATTGGCGTCTAATGATCTAAAAGAAACAGTCGTTACTTGGTCGAATTTCGAGAGTTCGTTTTTTAGCCAGAAAAAACTCAAGGGGTTAACCTTGCTTTTTGGCCAAAAAGTGAAAAATTTTTATTCGAAAAAAGTGCAGAATATGTTAGTTTACTTCATAAAAGACGTTTAAAGTAGAAAAAGTGTACCAAGTCCACCTATAAGTGTCCATTTGTACGATAATGGAGGAAAGGGCTCTGCGAAGGGACCCTCTATTTGGATCTTTAAAGAGCGATATCTCGAAACGGTTCGACTTAGAATGGAACGGTTGGAATTATTTAATTGGCGTCTAATGATCTAAAAGAAACAGTCGTTACTTGGTCGAATTTCGAGAGTTCGTTTTTTAGCCAGAAAAAACTCAAAGGGGTTAACCTTGCTTTTTTGGCCAAAAAGTGAAAAATTTTTATTCGAAAAAAGTGCAGAATATGTTAGTTTACTTCATAAAAGACAGTTTAAAGTAGAAAAAGTGTACCAAGTCCACCTATAAGTGTCTCATTTGTACGATAATGGAGGAAAGGGCTCTGCGAAGGGACCCTCTATTTGGATCTTTAAAGAGCGATATCTCGAAACGGTTCGACTTAGAATGGAAGGGTTGGAATTATTTAATTGGCGTCTAATGATCTAAAAGAAACAGTCGTTACTTGGTCGAATTTCGAGAGTTCGTTTTTTAGCCAGAAAAAACTCAAAGGGGTTAACCTTGCTTTTTTGGCCAAAAAGTGAAAAATTTTTTATTCGAAAAAAGTGCAGAATATGTTAGTTTACTTCATAAAAGACAGTTTAAAGTAGAAAAAGTGTACCAAGTCCACCTATAAGTGTCTCATTTGTACGATAATGGAGGAAAGGGCTCTGCGAAGGGACCCTCTATTTGGATCTTTAAAGAGCGATATCTCGAAACGGTTCGACTTAGAATGGAAGGGTTGGAATTATTTAATTGGCGTCTAATGATCTAAAAGAAACAGTCGTTACTTGTGTCGAATTTCGAGAGTTCGTTTTTAGCCAGAAAAAACTCAAAGGGGTTAACCTTGCTTTTTGGCCAAAAGTGAAAAAATTTTTATTCGAAAAAAGTGCAGATATGTTAGTTTACTTCATAAAAGACAGTTTTAAAGTAGAAAAAGTGTACCAAGTCCACCTATAAGTGTCCCATTTGTACGATAATAGGAGGAAGGGCTCTGCGAAGGGACCCTCTATTTGGATCTTTAAAGAGCGATATCTCGAAACGGTTGACTTAGAATGGAACGGTTGGAATTATTTAATTGGCGTCTAATGATCTAAAAGAAACAGTCGTTACTTGGTCGAATTTCGAGAGTTCGTTTTTTAGCCAAAAAACTCAAAGGGGTTAACCTTGCTTTTTTGGCCAAAAAGTGAAAAATTTTTTATTCGAAAAAAAGTGCAGATATGTTAGTTTACTTCATAAAAGACAGTTTAAAGTAGAAAAAGTGTACCAAGTCCACCTATAAGTGTCCATTTGTACGATAATGGAGGAAAGGGCTCTGCGAAGGGACCCTCTATTTGGATCTTTAAAGAGCGATATCTTCGAAACGGTTGACTTAGAATGGAAGGGTTGGAATTATTTAATTGGCGTCTAATGATCTAAAAGAAACAGTCGTTACTTGGTCGAATTTCGAGAGTTCGTTTTTTAGCCAGAAAAAACTCAAAGGGGTTAACCTTGCTTTTTGGCCAAAAAGTGAAAAAATTTTTATTCGAAAAAGTGCAGATATGTTAGTTTACTTCATAAAAGACAGTTTAAAGTAGAAAAAGTGTACCAAGTCCACCTATAAGTGTCCATTTGTACGATAATGGAGGAAAGGGCTCTGCGAAGGGACCCTCTATTTGGATCTTTAAAGAGCGATATCTCCGAAACGGTTCGACTTAGAATGGAACGGTTGGAATTATTTAATTGGCGTCTAATGATCTAAAAGAAACAGTCGTTACTTGGTCGAATTTCGAGAGTTCGTTTTTAGCCAGAAAAAACTCAAGGGTTAACCTTGCGTTTTGGCAAAAAGTGAAGAAATTTTTATTCGAAAAAAATGCAGAATATGTTAGTTTACTTCATAAAAGACAGTTTAAAGTAGAAAAAGGGTACCAAGTCACCCTATAAGTGTCTCATTTGTACGATAATGGAGGAAAGGGCTCTGCGAAGGGACCCTCTATTTGGATCTTTAAAGAGCGATATCTCCGAACGGTTCGACTTAGAATGGAACGGATTGGAATTATTTAATTGGCGTCTAATGATCTAAAAGAAACAGTCGTTACTGGTCGACTGGTCGAATTTCGAGAGTTCGTTTTTTAGCCAGAAAAAACTCAAAAGGGGTTAACCTGCTTTTTTGGCCAAAAAAGTGAAGAAATTTTTTATTCGAAAAAAGTGCAGAATAGTTTAGTTTACTTTTCATAAAAGACAGTTTAAAGTAGAAAAAGTGTACCAAGTCCACCTATAAGTGTCTCATTTGTACGATAATGGAGGAAAGGGCTCTGCGAAGGGACCCTCTATTTGGATCTTTAAAGAGCGATATCTCCGAAACGGTTCGACTTAGAATGGAACGGATTGGAAATTATTTAATGGCGTCTAATGATCTAAAAGAAACAGTCGTTACTTGGTCGAATTTCGAGAGTTCGTTTTTAGCCAGAAAAAAACTCAAGGGGTTAACCTTGCGTTTTTGGTCAAAAAGTGAAGACATTTTTATTCGAAAAAAAGTGCAGAATATGTTAGTTTACTTCATAAAAGACAGTTTAAAGTAGAAAAAGTGTACCAAAGTCAACCTATAATTGTCTCATTTGTACGATAATGGAGGAAAGGGCTCTGCGAAGGGACCCTCTATTTGGATCTTTAAAGAGCGATATCTCCGAAACGGTTCGACTTAGAATGGAACGGATTGGAATTATTTAATTGGCGTCTAATGATCTAAAAGAAACATTCGTTACTTGGTCGAATTTCGAGAGTTCGTTTTTATAGCCAGAAAAAACTCAAAGGGGTTAACCTTGCTTTTTTGGCCAAAAAGTGAAAAATTTTTATTCGAAAAAAGTGCAGATATGTTAGTTTACTTCATAAAAGACAGTTTAAAGTAGAAAAAGTGTACCAAGTCCACCTATAAGTCCCATTTGTACGATAATGGAGGAAAGGGCTCTGCGAAGGGACCCTCTATTTGGATCTTTAAAGAGCGATATCTCGAAACGGTTGACTTAGAATGGAACGGATTGGAATTATTTAATTGGCGTCTAATGATCTAAAAGAAACAGTCGTTACTTGGTCGAATTTCGAGAGTTCGTTTTTTAGCCAGAAAAAACTCAAAGGGGTTAACCTTGCTTTTTTGGCCAAAAGTGAAAAAATTTTTATTCGAAAAAAGTGCAGATATGTTAGTTTACTTCATAAAAGACAGTTTAAAGTAGAAAAAGTGTACCAAGTCCACCTATAAGTGTCCATTTGTACGATAATGGAGGAAAGGGCTCTGCGAAGGGACCCTCTATTTGGATCTTTAAAGAGCGATATCTCGAAACGGTTGACTTAGAATGGAAGGTTGGAATTATTTAATTGGCGTCTAATGATCTAAAAGAAACAGTCGTTACTTGGTCGAATTTCGAGAGTTCGTTTTTTAGCCAGAAAAAACTCAAAGGGGTTAACCTTGCTTTTTTGGCCAAAAAGTGAAAAAATTTTTATTCGAAAAAAGTGCAGATATGTTAGTTTACTTCATAAAAGACAGTTTAAAGTAGAAAAAGTGTACCAAGTCCACCTATAAGTGTCCATTTGTACGATAATGGAGGAAAGGGCTCTGCGAAGGGACCCTCTATTTGGATCTTTAAAGAGCGATATCTCCGAAACGGTTCGACTTAGAATGGAACGGTTGGAATTATTTAATTGGCGTCTAATGATCTAAAAGAAACAGTCGTTACTTGGTCGAATTTCGAGAGTTCGTTTTTTAGCCAGAAAAAACTCAAAGGGGTTAACCTTGCTTTTTTGGCCAAAAAGTGAAAAATTTTTATTCGAAAAAAGTGCAGATATGTTTTTACTTCATAAAAGACAGTTTAAAGTAGAAAAAGTGTACCAAGTCCACCTATAAGTGTCCCATTTGTACGATAATGGAGGAAAGGGCTCTGCGAAGGGACCCTCTATTTGGATCTTTAAAGAGCGATATCTCGAAACGGTTGACTTAGAAGAATGGAAAGGTTGGAATTATTTAATTGGCGTCTAATGATCTAAAAGAAACAGTCGTTACTTGGTCGAATTTCGAGAGTTCGTTTTTTAGCCAAAAAAACTCAAAGGGGTTAACCTTGCTTTTTTGGCCAAAAAGTGAAAAAATTTTTATTCGAAAAAAGTGCAGATATGTTAGTTTACTTCATAAAAGACAGTTTAAAGTAGAAAAAGTGTACCAAGTCCACCTATAAGTGTCCCATTTGTACGATAATGGAGGAAAGGGCTCTGCGAAGGGACCCTCTATTTGGATCTTTAAAGAGCGATATCTTCGAAACGGTTGACTTAGAATGGAAACGGTTGGAATTATTTAATTGGCGTCTAATGATCTAAAAGAAACAGTCGTTACTTGGTCGAATTTCGAGAGTTCGTTTTTTAGCCAGAAAAAACTCAAAGGGGTTAACCTTGTTTTTGGCCAAAAAGTGAAAAATTTTTATTCGAAAAAAGTGCAGATATGTTAGTTTACTTCATAAAAGACAGTTTAAAGTAGAAAAAGTGTACCAAGTCCACCTATAAGTGTCCCATTTGTACGATAATGGAGGAAAGGGCTCTGCGAAGGGACCCTCTATTTGGATCTTTAAAGAGCGATATCTCGAAACGGTTGACTTAGAATGGAAAGGGATTGGAATTATTTAATTGGCGTCTAATGATCTAAAAGAAACAGTCGTTACTTGGTCGAATTTCGAGAGTTCGTTTTTTAGCCAGAAAAAACTCAAAGGGGTTAACCTTGCTTTTTTGGCCAAAAAGTGAAAAATTTTTATTCGAAAAAAGTGCAGATATGTTAGTTTACTTCATAAAAGACAGTTTAAAGTAGAAAAAGTGTACCAAGTCCACCTATAAGTGTCCATTTGTACGATAATGGAGGAAAGGGCTCTGCGAAGGGACCCTCTATTTGGATCTTTAAAGAGCGATATCTCGAAACGGTTCGACTTAGAATGGAACGGTTGGAATTATTTAATTGGCGTCTAATGATCTAAAAGAAACAGTCGTTACTTGGTCGAATTTCGAGAGTTCGTTTTTTAGCCAGAAAAAACTCAAAGGGGTTAACCTTGCTTTTTTGGCCAAAAAGTGAAAAATTTTTTATTCGAAAAAAGTGCAGATATGTTAGTTTACTTCATAAAAGACAGTTTAAAGTAGAAAAAGTGTACCAAGTCCACCTATAAGTGTCCATTTGTACGATAATGGAGGAAAGGGCTCTGCGAAGGGACCCTCTATTTGGATCTTTAAAGAGCGATATCTCGAAACGGTTCGACTTAGAATGGAACGGTTGGAATTATTTAATTGGCGTCTAATGATCTAAAAGAAACAGTCGTTACTTGGTCGAATTTCGAGAGTTCGTTTTTTAGCCAGAAAAAACTCAAAGGGGTTAACCTTGCTTTTTTGGCCAAAAAGTGAAAAATTTTTATTCGAAAAAAGTGCAGATATGTTAGTTTACTTCATAAAAGACAGTTTAAAGTAGAAAAAGTGTACCAAGTCCACCTATAAGTGTCCATTTGTACGATAATGGAGGAAAGGGCTCTGCGAAGGGACCCTCTATTTGGATCTTTAAAGAGCGATATCTCGAAACGGTTGACTTAGAATGGAACGGTTGGAATTATTTAATTGGCGTCTAATGATCTAAAAGAAACAGTCGTTACTTGGTCGAATTTCGAGAGTTCGTTTTTTAGCCAGAAAAAACTCAAAGGGGTTAACCTTGCTTTTTTGGCCAAAAAGTGAAAAATTTTTATTCGAAAAAAGTGCAGATATGTTAGTTTACTTCATAAAAGACAGTTTAAAGTAGAAAAAGTGTACCAAGTCCACCTATAAGTGTCCATTTGTACGATAATGGAGGAAAGGGCTCTGCGAAGGGACCCTCTATTTGGATCTTTAAAGAGCGATATTCGAAACGGTTCGACTTAGAATGGAACGGATTGGAATTATTTAATTGGCGTCTAATGATCTAAAAGAAACAGT
This sequence comes from Pyrocoelia pectoralis, assembly GCA_036250285.1. NCBI lineage: Eukaryota > Metazoa > Arthropoda > Insecta > Coleoptera > Lampyridae > Pyrocoelia > Pyrocoelia pectoralis. The sequence continues at coordinate 4,334 of JAVRBK010000192.1, read as the reverse complement.
CGTTACTTGGTCGAATTTCGAGAGTTCGTTTTTTAGCCAGAAAAAACTCAAAGGGGTTAACCTTGCTTTTTTGGCCAAAAAGTGAAAAAATTTTTATTCGAAAAAAGTGCAGAATATGTTAGTTTACTTCATAAAAGACAGTTTAAAGTAGAAAAAGTGTACCAAGTCCACCTATAAGTGTCCCATTTGTACGATAATGGAGGAAAGGGCTCTGCGAAGGGACCCTCTATTTGGATCTTTAAAGAGCGATATCTTCGAAACGGTTGACTTAGAATGGAACGGATTGGAATTATTTAATTGGCGTCTAATGATCTAAAAGAAACAGTCGTTACTTGGTCGAATTTCGAGAGTTCGTTTTTTAGCCAGAAAAAACTCAAAGGGGTTAACCTTGCTTTTTTGGCCAAAAAGTGATGAAAAATTTTTATTCGAAAAAAGTGCAGAATATGTTAGTTTACTTCATAAAAGACAGTTTAAAGTAGAAAAAGTGTACCAAGTCCACCTATAAGTGTCCATTTGTACGATAATGGAGGAAAGGGCTCTGCGAAGGGACCCTCTATTTGGATCTTTAAAGAGCGATATCTCAAACGGTTTCGACTTAGAATGGAACGGTTGGAATTATTTAATTGGCGTCTAATGATCTAAAAGAAACAGTCGTTACTTGGTCGAATTTCGAGAGAGTTCGTTTTTTAGCCAGAAAAAACTCAAAGGGGTTAACCTTGCTTTTTTGGCCAAAAGTGAAGAAATTTTTATTCGAAAAAAGTGCAGATATGTTAGTTTACTTCATAAAAGACAGTTTAAAGTAGAAAAAGTGTACCAAGTCCACCTATAAGTGTCCATTTGTACGATAATGGAGGAAAGGGCTCTGCGAAGGGACCCTCTATTTGGATCTTTAAAGAGCGATATCTCGAAACGGTTGACTTAGAATGGAAACGGTTGGAATTATTTAATTGGCGTCTAATGATCTAAAAGAAACAGTCGTTACTTGGTCGAATTTCGAGAGTTCGTTTTTTAGCCAGAAAAAACTCAAAGGGGTTAACCTTGCTTTTTTGGCCAAAAAGTAAAAAATTTTTATTCGAAAAAAGTGCAGATATGTTAGTTTACTTCATAAAAGACAGTTTAAAGTAGAAAAAGTGTACCAAGTCCACCTATAAGTGTCCATTTGTACGATAATGGAGGAAAGGGCTCTGCGAAGGGACCCTCTATTTGGATCTTTAAAGAGCGATATCTCCGAAACGGTTGACTTAGAATGGAACGGTTGGAATTATTTAATTGGCGTCTAATGATCTAAAAAAACAGTCGTTACTTGGTCGAATTTCGAGAGTTCGTTTTTTAGCCAGAAAAAACTCAAAGGGGTTAACCTTGCTTTTTTGGCCAAAAAGTGAAAAATTTTTATTCGAAAAAAGTGCAGATATGTTAGTTTACTTCATAAAAGACAGTTTAAAGTAGAAAAAGTGTACCAAGTCCACCTATAAGTGTCCATTTGTACGATAATGGAGGAAAGGGCTCTGCGAAGGGACCCTCTATTTGGATCTTTAAAGAGCGATATCTCGAAACGGTTCGACTTAGAATGGAACGGTTGGAATTATTTAATTGGCGTCTAATGATCTAAAAGAAACAGTCGTTACTTGGTCGAATTTCGAGAGTTCGTTTTTTAGCCAGAAAAAACTCAAAGGGGTTAACCTTGCTTTTTTGGCCAAAAAGTGAAAAATTTTTTATTCGAAAAAGTGCAGAATATGTTAGTTTACTTCATAAAAGACAGTTTAAAGTAGAAAAAGTGTACCAAGTCCACCTATAAGTGTCCATTTGTACGATAATGGAGGAAAGGGCTCTGCGAAGGGACCCTCTATTTGGATCTTTAAAGAGCGATATCTCGAAACGGTTCGACTTAGAATGGAACGGATTGGAATTATTTAATTGGCGTCTAATGATCTAAAAGAAACAGTCGTTACTTGGTCGAATTTCGAGAGTTCGTTTTTTAGCCAGAAAAAACTCAAAGGGGTTAACCTTGCTTTTTGGCCAAAAAGTGAAAAAAATTTTTATTCGAAAAAAGTGCAGATATGTTAGTTTACTTCATAAAAGACAGTTTAAAGTAGAAAAAGTGTACCAAGTCCACCTATAAGTGTCCATTTGTACGATAATGGAGGAAAGGGCTCTGCGAAGGGACCCTCTATTTGGATCTTTAAAGAGCGATCTCCGAAACGGTTCGACTTAGAATGGAACGGTTGGAATTATTTAATTGGCGTCTAATGATCTAAAAGAAACAGTCGTTACTTGGTCGAATTTCGAGAGTTCGTTTTTTAGCCAGAAAAAACTCAAAGGGGTTAACCTTGCTTTTTGGCCAAAAAGTGAAAAATTTTTATTCGAAAAAAGTGCAGATATGTTAGTTTACTTCATAAAAGACAGTTTAAAGTAGAAAAGTGTACCAAGTCCACCTATAAGTGTCCATTTGTACGATAATGGAGGAAAGGGCTCTGCGAAGGGACCCTCTATTTGGATCTTTAAAGAGCGATATCTCGAAACGGTTGACTTAGAATGGAACGGTTGGAATTATTTAATTGGCGTCTAATGATCTAAAAGAAACAGTCGTTACTTGGTCGAATTTCGAGAGTTCGTTTTTTAGCCAGAAAAAACTCAAAGGGGTTAACCTTGCTTTTTTGGCCAAAAAGTGAAAAATTTTTATTCGAAAAAAGTGCAGATATGTTAGTTTACTTCATAAAAGACAGTTTAAAGTAGAAAAAGTGTACCAAGTCCACCTATAAGTGTCCATTTGTACGATAATGGAGGAAAGGGCTCTGCGAAGGGACCCTCTATTTGGATCTTTAAAGAGCGATATCTCGAAACGGTTCGACTTAGAATGGAACGGATTGGAATTATTTAATTGGCGTCTAATGATCTAAAAGAAACAGTCGTTACTTGGTCGAATTTCGAGAGTTCGTTTTTTAGCCAGAAAAAACTCAAAGGGGTTAACCTTGCTTTTTTGGCCAAAAAGTGAAAAAATTTTTATTCGAAAAAAGTGCAGATATGTTAGTTTACTTCATAAAAGACAGTTTAAAGTAGAAAAAGTGTACCAAGTCCACCTATAAGTGTCCATTTGTACGATAATGGAGGAAAGGGCTCTGCGAAGGGACCCTCTATTTGGATCTTTAAAGAGCGATATCTCGAAACGGTTCGACTTAGAATGGAACGGTTGGAATTATTTAATTGGCGTCTAATGATCTAAAAGAAACAGTCGTTACTTGGTCGAATTTCGAGAGTTCGTTTTTTAGCCAGAAAAAACTCAAAGGGGTTAACCTTGCTTTTTTGGCCAAAAAGTGAAAAAAATTTTTATTCGAAAAAAGTGCAGATATGTTAGTTTACTTCATAAAAGACAGTTTAAAGTAAAAAGTGTACCAAGTCCACCTATAAGTGTCCATTTGTACGATAATGGAGGAAAGGGCTCTGCGAAGGGACCCTCTATTTGGATCTTTAAAGAGCGATATCTCGAAACGGTTCGACTTAGAATGGAAGGGTTGGAATTATTTAATTGGCGTCTAATGATCTAAAAGAAACAGTCGTTACTTGGTCGAATTTCGAGAGTTCGTTTTTTAGCCAGAAAAAACTCAAAGGGGTTAACCTTGCTTTTTTGGCCAAAAAGTGAAAAATTTTTATTCGAAAAAAGTGCAGAATATGTTAGTTTACTTCATAAAAGACAGTTTAAAGTAGAAAAAGTGTACCAAGTCCACCTATAAGTGTCATTTGTACGATAATGGAGGAAAGGGCTCTGCGAAGGGACCCTCTATTTGGATCTTTAAAGAGCGATATCTCGAAACGGTTCGACTTAGAATGGAACGGTTGGAATTATTTAATTGGCGTCTAATGATCTAAAAGAAACAGTCGTTACTTGGTCGAATTTCGAGAGTTCGTTTTTTAGCCAGAAAAAACTCAAAGGGGTTAACCTTGCTTTTTTGGCCAAAAAGTGAAAAATTTTTATTCGAAAAAAGTGCAGAATATGTTAGTTTACTTCATAAAAGACAGTTTAAAGTAGAAAAAGTGTACCAAGTCCACCTATAAGTGTCTCATTTGTACGATAATGGAGGAAAGGGCTCTGCGAAGGGACCCTCTATTTGGATCTTTAAAGAGCGATATCTCGAAACGGTTGACTTAGAATGGAAGGGTTGGAATTATTTAATTGGCGTCTAATGATCTAAAAGAAACAGTCGTTACTTGGTCGAATTTCGAGAGTTCGTTTTTTAGCCAGAAAAAACTCAAAGGGGTTAACCTTGCTTTTTTGGCCAAAAAGTGAAAAATTTTTTATTCGAAAAAAGTGCAGATGTTAGTTAGTTTACTTCATAAAA